>JAZGLO010005853.1:0-21116 GCA_036873155.1 Biomphalaria sudanica
AAACTTTGAAGTTATTTCCCCCACACCAATTTTTGAACTTATTTCTCCCACACCAAACTTTGAACTTATTTCTCCCACACCAGACTTTGAACTTGTTTCCTCCACACGACACTTTGAACTTATTTCTCCCACACGAAACTTTGAACTTATTTCTCCCACACCAGACTTTGAACTTGTTTCCCCCACACCAAACTTTGAACTTATTTCTCCCACACCAAACTTTGAACTTATTTCTCCCACACGAGACTATGAACTTATTTCTCCCACACCAAACTTTAAACTTATTTCTCCCACACCAAACTTTGAACTTATTTCTCCCACACCAGACTTTGGACTTATTTCTCCCACACCAGACTTTGGACTTATTTCTCCCACACCAGACTTTGAACTTATTTCTCCCATACCAAACTTTGAACTTATTTCTCCCACACCAAACTTTGAATTTATTTCTGCAAAAAAAAACTTTGAACTTATTTCTCCCACACCAGACTTTGAAGTTATTTCTCCCACACCAGACTTTGAACGTATTTCTCCTACACCAGACTTTGAACTTATTTCTCCCACACCAAATTTTGACGTTATTTCTGCCACACCAAACTTTGAACTTATTTCTTCCACACCAAACTTTGAACTTATTTCTCCTACACCAGACTTTAAACTTATTTCTCCCACACCAAACTTTGGACTTATTTCTCCCACACCAGACTTTAAACTTATTTCTCCCACACCAAACTTTGAACTTATTTCTCCCACACGAGACTATGAACTTATTTCTCCCACACCAAACTTTAAACTTATTTCTCCCACACCAAACTTTGAACTTATTTCTCCCACACCAGACTTTGGACTTATTTCTCCCACACCAGACTTTGGACTTATTTCTCCCACACCAGACTTTGAACTTATTTCTCCCATACCAAACTTTGAACTTATTTCTCCCACACCAAACTTTGAATTTATTTCTGCAAAAAAAAACTTTGAACTTATTTCTCCCACACCAGACTTTGAAGTTATTTCTCCCACACCAGACTTTGAACGTATTTCTCCTACACCAGACTTTGAACTTATTTCTCCCACACCAAATTTTGACGTTATTTCTGCCACACCAAACTTTGAACTTATTTCTTCCACACCAAACTTTGAACTTATTTCTCCTACACCAGACTTTAAACTTATTTCTCCCACACCAAACTTTGGACTTATTTCTCCCACACCAGACTTTAAACTTATTTCTCCCACACCAGACTTTGGACTTATTTCTCCCACACCAGACTTTTGGTAGCTTATTTCTTCCACTTTCCATTCTCGGATCAAGTTGAAGCTTTACAGAATTGTTAATTGTTCCTAAAAAAAAACATAAACCAATAAAAAATCAACCAATTAGTTAATTAAATAGTGGTAATGAATTCATTTTGTTTCGTATTGAAAGAAGAAAATAAATTAACAATTTTGAGATATACGGATGTAAATGTGGATTTCTACCCCTAAGATAACCTTTGGTTTTCTTTTAAGTATTTTAAAACATTTTGCTTGTTAAACTACTAATAATACATATGTGAGTGTTCATTACTGTTCTAATAGCAGAAATTGTTTTCTGCGGATTAATTTTTTTCCCGTGTCTCCAGCCTTAACTCTTTCTATAATTTCAATGAAAGCATTTCCTCCGCTTGCACCAAAACCGCGATAACATAATCGGGTCAATACTTGATAAAACCTTTAACAGGAAATATGAGGAAATGAACTAACAAAGTGCTGTGTCCATTTGAAGTAAGGAGAAAGTACTGTGGTCAGGATAGAGAGATGGACTCAGTATACCCAACAGTCGGATGTAGAGTGTAGTATGGTTAGGATGGAGAGATGGACTCAGTAGACCCAACAGTCGGATGTAGAGTGTAGTATGGTTAGGATAGAGAGATGGACTCAGTATACCCAACAGTCGGATGTAGAGTGTAGTATTGTTAGGATAGAGAGATGGACTCAGTATACCCAACAGTCGGATGTAGAGTGTAGTATGGTTAGGATAGAGAGATGGACTCAGTATACCCAACAGTCGGATGTAGAGTGTACTGTGGTTAGGATAGAGAGATGGACTCAGTATACCCAACAGTCGGATGTAGAGTGTAGTGTGGTTAGGATAGAGAGATGGACTCAGTATACCCAACAGTCGGATGTAGAGTGTAGTATGGTTAGGATAGAGAGATGGACTCAGTCCACCCAACAGTCGGATGTAGAGTGTAGTGTGGTTAGGATAGAGAGATGGACTCAGTCCGCCCAACAGTCGGATGTAGAGTGTAATGTGGTTAGGATAGAGAGATGGACTCAGTCCGCCCAACAGTCGGATGTAGAGTGTAGTGTGGTTAGGATAGAGAGATAAACTCAGTCCGCCCAACAGTCGGATGTAGAGTGTAGTGTGGTCAGGATAGAGAGATGGACTCAGTCGGATGTAGAGTGTAGTGCTATTAAACCAAGACTTGATATTACGTTTAGTTCCGTGTTTCTGTTGCCCTTCTCGGCATCAAAGATCTGCGCCCGCCCCCCCCCCCCCTTTAGCAAGTTTTATGTTACAAGTAGCCCTCTGAGGGAGTCCGGGTCGAGAAACAAAAAAAGGTGATATGCTGGTAGTGGCGACAGAGAAGTATGTGGTGCCTAACAAGCTAGACATTTTTTTTTTCTTTCTCTTCTTGATCGATGTTTGACTAGAAGTTGTACTGTCTACAAGAAGAACTGAGATTTAAGCCAGCGTAGTATGCAAGGGAATTAATGGAGTGGATAGGTTCTGTGTGTAGTTCTCAAATTCAAACATTATTTGGATTATAGTCAGGAAAAGTTTTGTCATAAATTAAACACATGATGATTACATGATGACGTTTTGGACCGCTGTTTTTTGTATTCCACGTTGTAATCGAAGCTAAATATCTAAAATGGATATAAACTATTTTTAAATTGTGTTTAAATTTGTTGATTTTTATGGGTTGTTTTTAAATGTGTGATTTCTCAAACGGATTTCTAGCTTCTAAAATATGAAACAGGAAATGTGTTTTTTTGTGTACACATTTTTGTAACGCAAACGTTTAAAAAAAAAATTAAAATGCAAACTTTTGAAACTAGACACATAAGCTTTAGGACGTATTCTAGAGGATTTATGACACATGGCGTTTAATACGGACGTTTAATATAAACTTTGGGGCGTATTCTAGAGGTTTTATCACGCATGAAGATACGGACGTATAATGTAAATGGAAGGTCGCACCATTATATAGTCATTAGATTGTACATATTGTGTCTTTATTAAAATAATATTTTAAAAAACTGCAGTGCCAATTTTAAATTTTTTTAAAAATTACTCACAGTAGTCCAAGAATATCCGGATTAAAAACTTTGTGTGTGTATGTGTCAATTTAACCTAAAAACTGGACACGTTTGTTTTTTGTTACTTGTAGTTTCAAGCCTATTTGTTGAAATAGCCAACACTCCCTAAATGTATTGTTTAGAACATTAATATGGTGATAGATTGGAGGAAGAGGGAGCAACTCTCAATTTAAAATACAGTCATGAACAATTGGTCAAACAATGACGGACTGTAGCTTGCACTATTCTCTTCGTGTGGTTGTTTTGTACTAAAAAAAAAACAACAAAAAAAAAACTATATTATTATTCAGTTTGCAATGTACAGAATTAGGGGTTCTCACACTTCACGGGCTACAGAAAAAAAATTGTATCATGTTTATTATTAGCCATTGATTGTGAATGTAACGTATGAAAATATTGAATCCATATCTGACGATCTAAAGACGTGAGGAGCTCAACAGTTGTTTAGACACGATGGACGTAGTGTGTTCAAATGTGTGCGTGGAAGAGTGTGTGTGTGTGTGTCACTACCAGGACAACGGACGGAGATGATTATAAATCAAGATTAGCAATATTTATGAGTAGAGCTTCTCCTGCCAAGAATTGGCGGCAATCCATCCAGAACTCCTCGCGATAACATCTCTCTGGCCAACAGTTTTAAATTTAAAAAAAAAAAAAATTCGACTCAATACGTTTGGCGCCTTTTAAACAGAGTTATGGTCCATGGACACACCGTCATACGTCACAATAGCTTTCCTTTAGTCGAATAGCAGTTTTGTTCTAATTAGTTCGGAGAAGTTCTGAGATTTTTCTTACCAAAAATATGACGTCTAAATAGTAACTATTATCTCTATATGGTGAATTTTTGTTTTGTATTTTGTTTCTTAAAGATATTTAGAAAGAACTATACGATTAATGTAAATAATTTAGCTTTAAAGCTAAACAAGAAATTACGAGTAATGCACCAGTGTATTGTTATTTGGTTTTGGAACTATTATTATACATGTATTCCATGCTACGCTGAAGTAGTCATGTTCCCAGACCTTGTGGTCTATAGGGCAGATGATGTCAAGGCAACTGTTTCTGTGGCCTACGGTTAGCGAGAGTGTCATGAGGCCAGCACAACGACCAACCGCCTTTACTTTTCCCAACTATTATAAGGTACCAGAGCTGGGTGGATTCACATGCGCCCTAAAAAAAGACGAAAAAAAAATCCTGTCTTCATTAAAATTTGAACACGGGACCCTCCGCTTCGGAAGCCAAGCGCTTTACCACTCAGCCACCGCGCCTCCACGTTGAAGGAAGTTTATTATAATTCTCATCTATAGTATCGTTTTATTTAAAAGTATTTTTTGTTTGTATGATTAAGTTCTGCTAACGGCGGAGGGATATAACAAACAGGCGAACACACACGTGTAACACTCTGTTCTAGTGGTAGCCACTACTGCGAACACACGTGTAACACTCTGTCCTAGTGGTAGCCACTACTGCGAACACACGTGTAACACTCTGTCCTAGTGGTAGCCACTACTGCGAACACACGTGTAACACTCTGTCCTAGTGGTAGCCACTAATGCGAACACACGTGTAACACTATGTCCTAGTGGTAGCCACTACTGCGAACACACATGTAACACTCTGTCCTAGTGGTAGCCACTACTGCGAACACACGTGTAACACTCTGTCCTAGTGATAGCCACTACTGCGAACACACGTGTAACACTCTGTCCTAGTGATAGCCACTACTGCGAACGCACGTGTAACACTCTGTCCTAGTGGTAGCCACTACTGCGAACACACGTGTAACACTCTGTCCTAGTGGTAGCCACTACTGCGAACAGACGTGTAACACTCTGTCCTAGTGATAGCCAATACTTGATGGCGGTCATAGTGTTGAGTTTTTGTAGGACTTTCACATTGTGAATTAAGTGAAGGTTTTAAAGCCAATGTCAGCTCCACAAAGTCTGTCTGCTGCATGGGCTACAAATATTGTCTGTCATGTGACTAACAACAGGCGTAACACAATTGATACTCCGTATCGAAAATATCTCAAGTCTGATTCAAAGTTCCAGATCACTCTAATCCTATCAGGCAATTATTATACCTCTCCCCCTCTCTATCTTCGAAACAGACATCTAATCACCTCCCCTCCTCCCGTCCAAATACCGCCTCAGCTCTCACACACACACATACACCCACGCACACAACACACACTCATGCGCGCGCACACTACAAAAAGTTGTTGACAAGCAGCTTTCGAAAAACTTGGTTTCGCCTTCCCGCGCAGTGGATTACGTCATAGACGACTGGTCGGATGTAATTTGGCCGCCGTACCATAACGTCACAGCACTGGATACATAATTGCTTCAGTTTAGTCTGGAACGTCACATGATACTGTCCTCGTTCATCAACTCCCTTGCTGAACTTTCCAAAAGACTTTCAGAAATCGCGAGAAGTCGAGAGAAATAAGCTGGTCTTGTTTCTTGTTAAAATAGCACCTCTGCTCTTGTCGTTATTATAGTGCATTCATATATTTTCGGAAAGTCATTCCATCAAAGGACAATCACATTAACTTGATTCAACAATGGAGTTCTTCAATTAGAGAAATTCATTTAGAATGAGTTTGGAAACACTCTCACAACGCTGGGCACATCGGCTTAGAAAGTGCAGACGACTTCTTATCTTGTGGGATTTCCAAGTGATTTAAACCGGAACTCGGATCACCATAATGACAACCTTACGCGTTCTGTATAGCACAATGTTCCGAATTGGTTCCTTTAGCGAGCCAGGGGAGGGCATGGAGGAGAATCTGGAGGAGTTTGAGGAACATGACAAATTGTATTACAATTCGTTTCTCAGTGGACCTTATTTTCAAAATGGACTTCAGTTTTTAATGGGTCGGACTTTCGCTAAGGTGAGATATTTTAATAACCATTTATTTCGTTCAGTGCATTTTTCCCCCCTTAAGATTGGAACGTTTGTTTTATTTCCACCAAAGCGGAAGTGGTAGAGCTTGAACTGAACAGCCTCAATGGGAGGACATTTCCTACATCCACTTAACTCTAAATATACCTGGCATTTGCTTATGGTAATGAAATGATGGGTGGTAATTGTTCTTAGCATGAAATCTCGTAAGCCGCTTGCTACAGTAGCGAATCATCTTTACTTCATTAATAACATAACCTAGAGGCCATGCTTTCGGGCTTTGTTCTACAGCTTACATAGGCCTATACACTGGATACATAATACTCATTTTGATATATTTTAGTACATATATTGCATTATTTTGAAATGGCTCTTTGAATACATCTCTGACAAGTTTCTCAACTGCTTCGCCCTATAGATAATTGACATTACATACATCGCATTACGTAGTGTATTGTTTTTATGTTTACATTTCACTGTAATGGTTTGATTGGAATTGTGTGTTTTTTTGGTTATGATGAACTGTCTTAATCTAACCTGCAAGTTAGACACAAAATAACGATGTCATGGCAACAGAATTTGAGAACAAGTCATTAGAGTTTTATAACTTGAAAAGTGAACACTGAACCATAATTTACATGTAAAAAAAATCACAACCTCATATTCAAAAAGACACAAAGAGGTAAATTTCTTATTTTAAATGCTAGGACTAATTGCTCCTTTTTACCTAGTGCCATTAAAGCATGGAATGGGTTGCCTGAATCAAACAGGAAAACCAATGACCTAGTAGAGTTTAAGTCTCAAATAAACATGCTCTGCTAGATGTTAACACCTGACTACCATATGTATGTAATTATCTACTTTCATGAAGAAATTTATATGATAAGGTAGAGAGAGAGAGAGAAAGAAAGAAAGAGAGAGGGAATTTGAAGAAAAAAGAGGAACAGATAAAAAGATAGGGATATGAAGAAATAAATAAGTAGGCAGTGATAAATAAGTAGGCAGTGATAAATAAGTAGGCAGTGATAAATAAGTAGATCTAATATCGAAATAGAAAAATCCAGTTTAGGTGCAAAATGAATAAAAAAAAAGAAGGTGCATGTCGTTGTCTCTCTTCCAATTATGACGTAATCGATGAATGGCAGAGAAGTTATTGAACTAAGAAATGATGTCAGGCTTAGTGTAGACTTGATTAATTGTATCCATGCCATTCCAGGTTCGGCTGATCGAAGGTCTCAACTTATCTATTGAATAAACGTCCAGCTTATATAACTTCAATAACATTACAAAGTCAGTTTAACATTTCTGCATAGTGATTAAGTTTGTATTCCGGGAACATTGTTGGGGTTTCTTGGAGCTCTAATGTTTATTCTTTCACAACATTTCGTCCAATCACGTGTCTCTGTCCTCTGCCTATTTCAGCAAGGGCGGACTGGCAATATGGGCGTTTGGGCAAATGCCTAATAGACCGATCCCCAAATGGGCAGGTGGGCTGACCGTACTACTGAAGCTGTTTACCGTGCTTGTTTAGAGCTGCAATCTGTTGTACATCATCCCGCGTACATTCTAAGCGATTAATATTAACAGTGCTGAGAGTTTGTCATTACACTTGGAGCTGAATAGCAGATTTTCATTAAACACAATATCTTCATTGTGTTTTATCTTTAATACCAAATATAAACTAGCTTATCTTCACTTTGGTTACTTCACTTCATAAAACTAGCTTATCTTTATTTCGGTTACTTCACTTCATAAAACTAGCTTATCTTTATTTCGGTTACTTCACTTCATAAAACTAGCTTATCTTTATTTCGGTTACTTCACTTCATAAAACTAGATTATCTTTTTTTCGGTTTCTTCACTTCATAAAACTAGCTTATCTTTACTTCGACTATTTCATTTCGCTTTTCTGTTGCAGAACATTTATCTAAAAAAAAAATAATTTAAAATTGCACTCTCACAGAGGCGTGTCAAGGTACCAGTGGACCAGCGTTCTAAAATATGCCCCCAATAAGAAGCTGTTCTGTGTTATAAACAAAAAAAGGAAGTTATCTTGTATAACAGATGACTTGAAAAATACATAGTCCTATAGCAAGTCTTCACAGTACTGCTAGATTTAACTCTTTCTCTCCGTAATTATTTACCACATTCTGGTGTAATCAACGCTGGCATCGTCAGTTAGGAGAGAAAGAGTTAAAACACTCACTGAATAGACCAATGTATTTTCTTTACATTTCACATATAAATGACTTTTTGCTACTAGTTTTAGTAAAGCATGAAGGAAATCAATGTTTGAACCACAAGATGTCTTGGTGATATTTAAGATTGGTCTAGAACTATCAATCCATCCTACAGACACACACAAGGGGCTCAATGAGAGTGGACTAGTAGATTACAAACGTTTATTTCTCATGTCTGGTGCTTGGGAGGTTTTCGGTTTCTGAACCTTTGTTTTATGTATTTCAAACTTTCAGTAAATCAAAATATGTGGCCTTGATATAATGTTAAATATAATATATAAATTACTTCTGAAATAATATTTCATATAAATTATAATGACATAATCAGATACATGTAATGTATTAGCGAAAATACAATCATGACTTGGTACTTACGTCACTTAACGATGTACAGATCTAGTTTGACGATACATATCACTCAGTAAATTTAGAGACACTTCAGAACAGACGACTAAAAAGTAAAGTAACAATAAAAACACGGAACATATAAACATAAAAACACAACCTCATAAAATACTTAGACAAATTTCAAGATAAAAACCCATTTCTTATTTCCTATTCCTTGGAAAAATTCAAACCAGCGCTACATCTTTACTCGTGCCATTTGAGATTGTCATTTATAAAATAAGATAAAATACGAAACAGAATAAACTTCGATTGTCAAAACGTCTATAAGAAGAGTTCATAAAGTAGCTCAAAAAAAAGAGAAATGGTTCATTGTACCGGTTTCACTGTTTCCTTGTTGTTCTGCTAAGATAGCTCGCGATATTCTATTCCATTACGCTTTGATATCCATAGTGTAGAGCAGCAGTGGCAGTGGTCTGTGGTGCTGTGGTGGCAGTGGTGCTCAACTTTCTTTGGTCTGAGGAGGCAGACAAATGTCTTAACTCGCGGTTCGGTGCCACACTTCGAACTTAGTCTGAGGCTTCTTTGTGCACTATTGGAAAAAAGCTTCGAGGAGTCTGATAACATCAAGTCACAGACCAAAGCAGCCTGCCTACCGTAGTATGGGCACAGGGTGTAAACAATGCAAAGTTGATCTGTTTATGTGTCCTTCGAGATGATCATGTGATTAACAATATTTGTTTTCTTCCTAATGCCCTTAGTCCACCCAGTGGTCGAGAGGCTAAGTGCGCTTGAACTTGGCTTGTCTTGGCTACCTACGAAGGGGGCTCGAGGTTCGACACCCGACTCGGGCAGAGTTGTGTTTACTGAGCGCCTAAAGGCATCACGGAAAACCAACTCTTAGATACCCCCATTCCCCTCCCCCCCCCCCCCCACTGTTCCACAAATGAGATTGGACCAAAGCGCTCTGAGCATGAAAGTAGCGCTATATAAAAGCTATAATAATAATAATAATAATAATTAGATTTGGCTCCCCCCCCCCCATTAGTGTAATGTCCTGGGCAGTTGCATTATTTACACTGTTCTAAATCCGTTCCAGAATACACATAAAAGCTTGATTATATAAGCCAGAGTTTGGTTTTATTTTGTTTATACCTTACGTTTATTGGTCATGTCCTGTACATAGTGCGGATATCGTTCAAGATGTCTAGGAATGGTACATTAACTGTACTATATAACTTATACACTTTATGGCCAACACTAGGGATAGTCTTAGCCTTGCGAATGAGACTACAACAAAAGAACAGTTAGGGATTTAATTGAGTCAATCAATCCCTGAGACTTTACCAACTAGAAATGGTTTAGGTCTACGTTCATTACTTTAAGGGACAACTGCTCAGTCTGCTAGAGATTAGGGTCAGCAGAAAGTCATTCTTCAGCACGAAAGCACATCGATACATTGGATTCATTTGTGTTTATGTTGGTTTTTTTTACTCCCGGATGATCCTTGATTGAATAAAGAGGCGTGACTTATATAGTGTTTGAATCCATAAAGGAACGTTTTGTCATGGAACATAGTTATTGATCTTAGCATAACAATAGTATTATATTAAACCAGGGGTGGGCTAATTACGGCCCGCGGCCACATGCGGCCCGCCGAAGTGTTTTATGCGGCCCGCCGACACCTATAGAAATCAGGTGTGTCCACAGTATATACATATAAAAATGCAAATATTAAAAATAATATCTCTATAAATTATTGAAACTGTTTCATTATAAAAGTTTTAAGTAAACGAAGATTATGCTTATTGGCTATACATCATTACACTCGATTCAAGATACAATCTCTGAGTGTTGAGTAGGCTTGGAACAAGATGGCAAGTGTAATAACTAACGAAGCTCGATCTTTGAGAAAAATATTTTTTGTTAATAAAAAAAATATCTCAACTATAAACTCTGAACAGGAACGTTTGCACAAAGCTATATAAAATTTTAACATTAAATTGATGATAAATATACACCAATGAAACTCTTTAGAGCTAAGGGGTGTTAACCACGGGTAGTACCGATTTATGAAGAAAATAATAAAATCCATCCTCTAGCTTAGCATGGGCAAGGCAAATGAGATATAAATTCTCAAGGAAGAAACTGTTATGTTACTTGAAGGACATTGACTGTGACTTTGTTACCAATATGTGTAATGAAGAGTGGAAGACAGATCTCATGCTTTTTATTATTGCTATTGCAAATGGTTGTTTGCATATGAAATGTAAATGCATGTTAAATCTTTTCATACAAGGCTACAGGCAAGCAAAAGAAAATAGTTTTGTCATTTTCCTTTGCTGAAAGGTGAAACTATTTTTAGTGAAATGATTAAAAGCACAACACTTATTAAGATTCCTTGATTGTGCAATTTATAAAAGCAAATTTTAAGACGTCAAGAACCAGTTTTCAATAGCGTCAGCTCACCATTTATCGCAGAAGGTGATTCAGCTCCAGAGGGACATAACTCCAAGCAAAGAAATGTTCCACGGGAGTCTTATGGCTGCTAGAAGCTGTATTTCCACACTTCAAAAAATTTGCTGCTGTTCACACTTTTTGGGTACACATACATCTGTTCTTCTTCTTCGTTCTCATTTTACATGTTGGAGGGTTCAGATCAACAATCCTATATCTGAGATGAACCGCGCGGTGGTTTCCAGATCTGGCAAATCTCCGAATAGTCTTTGAAGACTCTTGTTCGGGTCTCTTGATTTAGTATGCACCATTGAAGAACATGGTCAGCATTCTCTGGTGATGCTCCACTAGGGCAGGTTTCGATCGTCCCGTCAATTGACTTCCGGAACATATATTGTCTCATTCAGTGAGCAAGCTTTCTTTTGTGGAAACAAAACAAGTATAATCACTGGTCAATGTTGACTGACTGCAATTTGACAGCAGTCACACACATGGGTAACAACTAGTAAGCTAGTTCCACAGTTCCGGAACATTATGCACGAGTGTAAAAAGTAAAATACTGCACATTTAGTACAACTGTATAGTTGTTGGGATATTGTGATTTAAAAAGACAACAGCAATTTTAAAAAAGATTACAAAGAGAGTTTGTGTTGCCACACAAACTCAGAGGCGGCCCCCGTGGGAGACGGATCACTGTCGGATCCGCATATTCGCTGGTCGACTGAGGATGGCATCGAGCAGGGTCTGAAACCGAGACCGTAGAGATAATCAGTTCTGCGCGCTAACCGCACGACCAGGCATTGCTCTTAACCTAATGACAAACTGGTTACAAACTAATAGCCTACTATTGATAATATACCTACACATTACGGAATGACAACTACCGGATATGTACAATATGTCAGAAGAGCTATTTTAGATAATCTTTTGGTATTGAGCATTTTCATTTAGGCCTAAATGGAACTAGAATGAGGATGTAGATCTACCTAAATCAAACTACTAATTTAGCACTCTCAATATCTATATCTACTAGATCTAGATCTAAAATATATGTTTGGGATAATGTAGATGTAATGTAGATAAGATTTATATAAAAAAAACACTAGATAATCAATTAATAGACTAATTGCGAATCTAAATATTAAAATAGTAGATTAGTTTTAGTATTTTATAACATTGCAATATTGACATATTGACAATCTAAACTTTAAAAATAAAAATCTACACTTTAAGCCTAGAAATTAAAATTATAGATCTTGATCTAGTCTAAATCATGGCTGTCAGGTAGATCGGTTTGCGCGCTGGACTGTCGTTTGGATTCATCGATGGTCCCAGGTTCAAACCCTGCCCGCTCCCATCCTACGGGAGGTTTGGATTACAACTCTGAAGGAACATCCGAAACATGTAAAACAACAAACATTCTAAACTAGACCCAGAAATTCTACATCTAGATTCTAAAAATGATTTTAATTAGAACTTAAATCTAAATCTAGTTTTAAAAATCTAGCTCTAGTGTAAGAAAAAAATCTAGATCTAGTGTAAAAAATCTAGCTCTAGTGTAAAAAAAAATCTAGATCTAGTGTAAAAAATCTAGATTAGATCTAAATCTATTATGTCTTTTTAAAATGCTAGTCACATTACGAGGTGTAATAAACATTACTATACCGAGTTCTTTTAGCATTTAAAGAATTTATTCCATATGACGTCAAAGGTAAAAAATCCACTACGTCACACGGCCTAGTTAGACTACAACATATCATCTATACGAGCAGCTTGTTGAGTGTTCATAGACATTGGTGCACCGAGTGAGTTCTTTTAGCATTTCATTTAAAAAATAACTCCATATGACGTCAAAGGAAAAAAATCCATTACGTCACATGTCCTAGTTAGACTATAAAATGTCATCTATACGAGCAGCTTCTCGAGGGTTCATAGACATTGGTGCACCGAGTGAGTTCTTTTAGCATTTCATTTAAAAAATAACTCCATATGACGTCAAAGGAAAAAAATCCACTACGTCACACGGCCTAGTTAGACTACAACATATCATCTATACGAGCAGCTTCTCGAGGGATCATAGACATTGGTGCACCGAGTTTGTTCTTTTAGCATTTCATTTGATGGGCTAGTTAGACTTAATATATATATTAATATATATATAAAAGGATTAAAGACGCTTTTTTAAATTTTGTCTGTCAGTTTGTCTGTCCGTTATGTTAATAGCGAGAAAATAAAAAGACTAAAAGCTATTGAAAATCTGATTAAAATTAATTTCCCTTCCGAAACATCGCATTAGTTTTAAGTTTCTATTATAGATTGTTCTGGATGTTTATATATTTATAGTGAGAGAAAATAAGAATTCCAGATTAATCAAATGCCGTTTTTTAAATTTCTGGGATGGTCTGTTATGAAAATTAAATGTACCATACCCTTATGGAGATTTTATCAAACCATACTTTGGTGTTAGGAAGTTGTTTTCCTTAAAAATCAGAGCATAATATAAACGATAATTAGATGTTTTAACGTTTTAGCTAGAAAGTTAAATGTAGTGTAAGAGAGAAGTGCGATTTTACATAAATAGAGTTAAACTATTTTTCATAAAAAAATCCGGAACAACCAATTTTAGTAAATGAGAAAATTATTTGTTTTATTTATTAGAAGAGGGATTTCAAACATTTATTAGCGTTATTAGATTTTCCATATGAAATTCAAATCATTTTTGGCGACGATTTGTAAGAAAATTAAGGTAATGTAGGTCGATTTTTTTTTCGAAACAAAATCCGGAACATTCTTTACCGATTAAACAACTTTTATTATGTTTCGGCAAGAAAATTAACTGTAAAATAAGTCTAAAAATGTATTTTCAATAATCGTTTCTAGCAAATTACTTTCTTATTTTAAAATGCTGAATAACCTATTGTCGATACTTTTGTAAAAAATATAATTGATATAATTTTGTTTTTTTATAAAAAATATCCGTAACAACTTTATAGTTAATGAAATATAAATCAGTATAGATATTTTTATTTAGCATTTATATGCTATTTACATTAAAAAACCGGAACAATATATTAAAGATCATGTGTTTATTGCAACGTTTAAGCATGGAAATAAAATCTACTATAACTTAGAAGAGCAAACAAATATTCATTGGCATTGATTTGTTTTTCACAAAACATCCGGAACAATCTATTATAGATACTTTAAACTATTGCAATATTTCTGAATGAAAAATTAAAGGTTAAATCAAATTTACAATAGCCTCTAGTGTTATTTGTAAATCTAATCGTGACGGACAGACCGACCAACAGACAAAACGCACAAAAATAAGCTTCTATTATTCGGATGGGGGCACTAAACAAAAAATTTTTTTTAAAATCTGATTTTTAAAAAAAGTTTAAGAAATTGGTTAAATAGGTCACAACGATGCGACGTTACGCTACTGCACGAAAGTCGCTGGTTAAAAAAACATTTTAAAAAATGTGCATGATATTTACATACAAAGTGAATTATTAGCCTTTATAAACAAACAGAAATGTTTTGTTTTAATTTTAGCAGCTAGTTAACCAGAAAAAACATCTTTAATATTTTTTATATTTGTTGTAAGCATTTCCTGTACATTTTATAAATATATTTGACTTAGTGATACTGAAAATATACAAAAATTATTCATCTTTGTAGCATATTGTAACATTGCCTCCCTTACATTTACGTAATTGTTTTAGAATTGGTGTATTTTTATGAAAAAATCGCTGGCATAATTAATTTTATAAATTAAACGGTTTGCTTTTAGAAAACCAAAAGTAGCCGTTGCACCTAAACTTTTCAAGCCGGATTTTATGATGAAATAATATTTTTCATATCTCTTCTAGTTTTCGAGATCTGAGTGTGACAGACGGACAGACAGACAGACGGACATTTTGCACAAACCTAATAGCGGCTTTTTCCCCTTATGGGAGCCGCTAAAAATCGTAAAATTGTTTTCACAAATTGATAATTCTTGTTACAAAAATAGAAAGAAACGTGAATATAATAAACTGTAAATATCAGTTAAAAGACATTCTACACAGTTATCTGGCGTATCTTTCTAAGATATATATATACCCGCATTACCCGCGGCCTGCAAGTCTAAGTTTGTGTTTACTAATGTAATGGATTTCTATTTAGATGTATGTTAAACTTAGCTAATGATCCTATCACGTTATTTCTCTTTCGCTACGAAAATAAAATTAGGTTTGCGAAAATGGGTTTACCCGAAGTCGATACATTCTTATCTATTAAAAACGAAAAGAGCGATAGCTTTGTTAAATGAATGGGTTTATAAAGTGTACAATTAAACGAAATAATTTTTAGTACGCGATTCATGAATGAATATAGATCTAGGCCTATCTCAACTCGGTTTCGCAGCTTTCGTAAACGATTTAGAAAACCAAATTTGAATGTTTATTTGATCAAAATATGAAATGAATGGACTTTAATTAGTATGTTTAAGTGTTAAAGTATAAAACTATCTGTGCGAAGAGAAGTTTTATCATCTTAGAGTTGAATTAGAGTTTTAGATCTAGGGATGGGATTATAAAGTAAACAATTAAACGAATTAATTTTTAGTACGCGATCCATTACGGTATTGTCTAATGATAGAATGTTCGTTAGGAAATCTGTAGTCACAGATATAAGGAACTAATTTATGTAAAAAATGCTTTTGAAACACAAAATTGAAGGTTAATTTTATTATATAATGAAATCAATTGATCTTCTTTTGTATTTTCATGTGTCAAAGTAAAAAACTTTCTGCGCAAAGTGTATTTCTTAAAATTAGATCTAGGTCTAAATCCTTTCGATCTTTTCTCATGTCAACATTGTTAACCATGGCCTAGATCCATAATATACTAAAGCTGTAATAGAGTCGGACAACTTTATTTTTTTTGAGGGTCTTAAGTTTGTTTTAGGGCTACAATACATACACTACGGTCTAAGTTGGTACCCAAGAAATATTCCTGCCAAGTTTTATTAAGATTGGTCTAGCGGTTTTGTTGTCTATAAGTCACATACATACACCTCACATTCTACTTTATAGTATAGATATATATATGCTTCCCGCCATTCCCAAACTTTTTTTAATGCGGCCCTCGATACAAAAATGTTTGCCCACCCCAGTATTAAACGATTGTCTGAACAAGACCCACTACTGGTGTTTAACTTTCTCACACACACAGTCGCACATAAGGTCAAATACACAGTCATACACATATTTACATACACACTGCCACTCACTCACACACTATCACACACAGTCTCAAACTTAGCAACACACAAATCCACACACAAATCAACACACACAGAACTCAGTCACACACCGCCACACTCAAACACATCCGGAGCCACATTTTAAAAAAGCACATGTATGTTTTCTTAAACTAAGAACCACAACCAGAACTGGGGGGGGGGGGGGCGAATAAAATGAATGAAGGTCTTGAGACAAGTCTCAAGTTGCCCTTCAATTATCATTGAGGGCTTACATTTAGGTCACACTTTGGGGGGCACACATTCAGGGCACATATTGAAGGCACATTGTGGGCACACGTTGAGGGCACACATAAAGGGCACATACGGTTAAATATTGAGCGCACACATTTAGGGAAACATTGAGGGCCTACATTGGGACAGACATTGAAGACATACATTGGGGTCACAATTGGAAGCAGACATTCATGACATAAAATGAGGGCACACGTCGGGGTCAGATATAAAGGGAAGACAGTGGAAAGACAATGACGTCATCTTGATACTCGTCACGTATTGTCATCCTTTATCATTTTTACGCTATCCTTGAATATAATTTCATAAATAGAAATAACAATAATATATCTTTATTATTTATTACCCTTGAGGGAAAGTCTTATTGTCTTACAAATGTGCATTTCACCCACAAAAACATGGCCTCCAATATCGTATGCCGATATTCTGTAAGAATGAACGAGAGTGGTGTTCCTTTAATCTTTTAAATAAATTTTATGTGGTCCAATATTAGTTACATATATCATACGATGCCTTCTTTAACCATTTTAATCATTGACAATAATTAGGAAACATGAAGCTTATGTTGCTCATAAGTAACAGCTACAATTTATTTTTAATTAAGGTGTTATTTTATTTTTGAGGAGAAGCGTGTAAAAAAAAAACAACAACAAAGACATAATAAACTGAACGAATACTATTCTTCTTGTTGGCCAGTCTGCATAAGTTGATTGTGTCAAGGTTTACCTTTGACCTCACCAAATCTCAAACACGCAACCATAGAATCCGGTTGTAATTTTAATTTTAAATGTGCTTTTGTTACATGTTTTAAAACTATGAAAAGATTAAACTAACTACATTTAATGTCTAGTCAAACACACACACACATTCGTTCATAAACTTTGTAATTATTCAAATGGTGTTCAATCCATTTATTGACGAGAATGTCAACTAATTGTGTGCAGACGAGATTTGTTGTTAACCAGTATCTCTATGTTAAAATCTGTATTTTTCTGTACAAGATAGTTTTAATATCGAAGAGCTATCGGAAGTTGAAAATCATAATCGACAAACCGTTATTAACGGCAGTGGAAAGCTGCGCGCTATTTGTTTTGTGTGGTCTGTCTGTCCGTCTGTCCACAGACATTTTACAAAGAGAATTAGATGAATTACAGAAATGGGAATCAAATTATTTCCACCCAGAAAAATGTCAGTTGTTAAGAGTAACAAAAAAAGTAAAACAAATTAATTCCACTTATCTTATTCATGGCAAACCAGTAACACAGACTAAAAATGCAAAATACCTAGGTGTTATAATAAATGAAAAACTGGCATGGAATCCACATATTGATGAAACTATAAAAAAATCCAACAAAGCATTAGGGTTTATTAAAAGAAATTTCTATAAATCAAATAAGAACTTAAAACTAAAATGTTGTTTAACCTTGGTTAGGCCAATAATAGAATTATGCATCCACCGTGTGGGACCCCTCAACTCAAGAAAACATTAAGAAACTGGAACAAACACAAAATAGAGCAGTGAGATTCATAACAAACGAATATTCACATTTGACTAGGGTAACACCATTAGTAAAATCACTAAATTTAGAAAGCCTTCAGGACAGAAGACTCAAAAGTAAAGTAGCAATTATTCATAAAACACTGAACCATAATCTTCAAATACAAAAACAAAATGTAATAAAATACTCTGAAAGACACAAAAATAAAGGCACATTCCTCGTCCCATATGCTAGGACAAATTTGTACAAATACTCCTTCTTCCCTAGTGCTATTAGAGCATGGAATGGGTTGCCTGAGCTAGCCAGAAAAAACAGTGACTTGGCAGAATTTAAGTCATTGGTTAATATGCATGACTAAATGCATGACGCGTAGGACGTAATCATCTTCTTGTTTGAAGTAACGTCTGCATTATATAAGATAAGATAAGATTTGTCTGTCACATTTGGATCTCAAAAACTTACCAAAAAACGTGTGTCCTAAGACTAATGACGACGAAGACACCTATATTGCTTCATTCACAACCAATCACTAACCTCTTCGCACCGTCACAATAGAAACACACACACACACACACCCCATGACACCACATCGCTAACAATGCTTCTATTTCTTTGTTTACTCGTTGAAAATGACATTTGCTGTATTCATGCGACCAGCATGACCTCGTACAATGTCTGCGAGTGACCACTGGGCACCATGCATGGTATATACATTTTGTAGAGATGAAGGAAAATAGTTGATATTCAAAATTTGAAGTTCATTGTTTATGATATCCACAAATTGTTGTGCTGTTATGTTCATTCAAAATAGGCTCAGTTCTTCGTATGAAAAAAACTAGTATTATAATACATCACTTTAGACATAATTATCACTTTAAAAACGAACAATCCTTTTAAAAATCGTATTTTCTGTTCCATGTTAATGTTGATTAAAATCTTGAAGGCTGCCATTCGAACTACTTTGCTTACCAAAAAAGGCGGTCCCCAAAGGCCGCCTTTGAGTTTGTGTCATAGCGCAAACCATTCCTTAACCTTTTTTTTAAAAAATAATGTAGTGTTATAACTTGTTAATAACATTTCTTCCACTGCTTCTTTGTTCACAGCTCACGGACGAAGAACGAGTGTTTCTGAACGCCGCCTACCTGGGAGATGTCGGCATCGTCAGGCAGTCCTTAGAGGACTCGGTGGAGAGTTCCCTCAATGTCAACTGCGTAGATTACATGGGCAGAAACGCCCTGCACCTGGCCATAGACTCGGAGAAGCTCGACGTCATCGAGATCCTCCTGGACAACCTCAGCTTCAACTGCATCGAGGAGGCGCTCTTGCACGCCATCTCCAAGGGCGCCACCAAGATCGTGAAGCTAATCATCGAGCACCCGAACTTTATGGCCGGGGAGGACAAGCTGAAGCGGATGGGAGGGGGAGACGCCTTCTTCCGACTGGAAGAGAAAAGCCAGTTCCCCCCTGACATCACGCCTCTGATCCTGGCGGCGCACTACAACAACCACGAGATCATCCAGATGTTCCTCTCCAGGAACCACACCATCGAGAAGCCCCACCCCATCTCTTGTAAGTGCCAGGACTGCGTCACAAAACAGAACTACGACTCGCTCAAGCGGTCACGGTCACGCTTGAACGCTTACAGGGCTCTGGCTAGTCCGGCGTACATGGCGCTGTCCAGTCCGGACCCTATAATGACCACATTCGAACTCAGACAGGAAATGATGAAACTAGCAGAAGTTGAAAAGGAGTTTAAAGTGAGTACATGTTCAACTCTTTTGGCTCACACCATGTCAGTTTGTAACTGACTCTTTTTTGTAGGATCTTTGATTAGATAGTAGATAGTAGTAAGGTCGGAAAAGACAATCTGAGGATCGCTTTGAGAATGTAATGCCCTAGGAACCAATCTGGGGATCACTTTGACATTGAAATGTAGTAGGAGCCAATATTGGGATCGCTTAAAGATTGTAATACCGTAAGAGACAATGTGGGGATCACTTTGAGATTTTAATGCAGTAAGAGCCAATATGGGGATCGCTTAAAGATTAATACATGGGAGGAGCCAATCTGGGGATCGCGTTGTAATGTTTGTAGCGGCAGAAAAAAATTCTTTATCACTTTAAGATTTTTATTTTTAAAGTCACGATTGCGTACATTTCACCTCTCCTTCCGATTTCCTGCACTTTTTTTTTACACCAGCGCAGCTCATTTCTTTTTTGCCTCGATAGTCAACAACATCGGACACATAAGTGAACAATAAACCTATTTTTGTTAATAGTTTGTCTTTTTTTTTTGTTTCTTTTGTAGCGGATGAAGGCTGCGTGGCCCAAACGTCAAATGTTTTTATTTAGTCCGGCAGGGTTATCTATATTTATGTTTATTGTGCTTAAATTGTGAATGGGTCGTGTTCTAAGAGACCATTCTGGTGATTGCTTAGAGTGGGCTCCATCGTAAAATTGATAAAGTTTACCTGCCACATACTATAAAGCCTTTCTTTTGGGCTGACATGATTTTAATTCAGTTTATTTTCATTGTTATGATTTTGTTAGGCGAGTAAAAACATACAAAGGGGATGGGCGCTAGAAGGAAACGGTGCCAAGGGAGACTATTCTTAAGATGCACAAGCAGGAGTGACACAGCGAGAAAATAATTACTTAATTAGAGTTGGAATAACATTTATTGCCATTCTAATTAACAAAACTTGTATCAACTAACTTTATCTGTCTGTCTGTCTGAATGGATTCTTTTACATACATTATAATTA
>JAZGLO010005854.1:0-29883 GCA_036873155.1 Biomphalaria sudanica
ATAGAACATTACATGCATTCTTCTATACCTAATAGAACATTACATGCATTCTTCTATACCTAATAGAACATTACATGCTTTCTTCTATACCTCATAGAACATTACATGCATTCTTCTATACCTAATAGAACATTACATGCATTCTTCTATACCTCATAGAACATTACATGCATTCTTCTATACCTAACAGAACATTACATGCATTCTTCTATACCTAATAGAACATTACATGCATTCTTCTATACCTCATAGAACATTACATGCATTCTTCTATACCTCATAGAACATTACATGCATTCTTCTATACCTAATAGAACATTACATGCATTCTTCTATACCTAATAGAACATTACATGCATTCTTCTATACCTAATAGAACATTACATGCATTCTTCTATACCTAATAGAACATTACATGCATTCTTCTATACCTAATAGAACATTACATGCATTCTTCTATACCTAATAGAACATTACATGCATTCTTCTATACCTAATAGAACATTACATGCATTCTTCTATACCTCATAGAACATTACATGCATTCTTCTATACCTAATAGAACATTACATGCATTCTTCTATACCTCATAGAACATTACATGCATTCTTCTATACCTCATAGAACATTACATGCTTTCTTCTATACCTCATAGAACATTACATGCATTCTTCTATACCTAATAGAACATTACATGCATTCTTCTATACCTAATAGAACATTACATGCATTCTTCTATACCTCATAGAACATTACATGCATTCTTCTATACCTCATAGAACATTACATGCATTCTTCTATACCTAATAGAACATTACATGCATTCTTCTATACCTAATAGAACATTACATGCATTCTTCTATACCTAATAGAACATTACATGCATTCTTCTATACCTAATAGAACATTACATGCATTCTTCTATACCTAATAAAACATTACATGCATTCTTCTATACCTCATAGAACATTACATGCATTCTTCTTTACCTCATAGAACATTACATGCATTCTTCTATACCTCATAGAACATTAAATGCATTCTTCTATACCTAATAGAACATTACATGCATTCTTCTATACCTAATAGAACATTACATGCATTCTTCTATACCTAATAGAACATTACATGCATTCTTCTATACCTAATAGAACATTACATGCACTCTTCTATAACTAATAGAACATTACATGCATTCTTCTATACCTCATAGAACATTACATGCATTCTTCTATACCTAATAGAACATTACATGCATTCTTCTATACCTAATAGAACATTACATGCATTCTTCTATACCTAATAGAACATTACATGCATTCTTCTATACCTAATAGAACATTACATGCATTCTTCTATACCTAATAGAACATTAAATGCATTCTTCTATACCTCATAGAACATTACATGCTTTCTTCTATACCTCATAGAACATTACATGCATTCTTCTATACCTAATAGAACATTACATGCATTCTTCTATACCTCATAGAACATTTCTTGATTACATACAAAAATAAGTTTAATTAATAACACGACAGTGAAAAACAAATGAGCAAAATGAATAATTCCATCGAACGTGGACAAATAATTACAGAGAGTAAAGAGTTAAATTGTAGTAATTGTAATCGTAGCAAATCAAAGAGTTGCTAATGGATGTAACTGCATAACCATTTTGTATAGCAATGTATATTTATGACGTTTCTGTTTTGTTTTGTTTTGTAACACTAAAAATGTTCTCAGTTATAAAACAAGCTGTATGTCACCACATCACTTTGATTTGATTTGATTTTTTTTTTTTTTGATTAATCCTTTTTTTTTAAAAGTGGTTTATTCAGATTATACTTTCATTTAAAATAACAGACAAGACAAACAGGTTAACGCATCCACATCCAGACCATATAATACTGTTGAACAGTCAAGGTTATTGAGAAATTATATATAGTTCATGATCATTTACACTATTCATTGTAATATGTTCAGAAATTATGCAAACTTGACGATCATTAGGTTGACTATTGTCTTTTATTTAGACACAATCGAGGTCCTTGATATTGGGATTCTTTCGAAAGGAACTATCTTTAGTTTCTATGGAAGCTTGAAGTTTCCAAGAAACATATGTGTTTTAGACAAATGTAAAAGCTTTGTTTAGAAATTTTTCATAGTTCCTACCTTCATTTGCTTGTCCTTTTTCCTGCCCTAGTCGCATGAAAGTCCTCACACATTTTATGCCGTATTCTCTTAACGAGTATAAGACTGTGTTTTTTATTACAATTATATATATATATTCACAGAGTGAGTATTTGAATATGGTAGAAAAGTGTATGAATTTTGCTTGTGAACTCATGGACCTCTGTAGAGGAACTCAGGAAGTTGAAGCCGTGCTCAGTGAAAGTGATGAAGGTACAGAAAGAGATCCACTGGCAAGGTTAAAGATGGCCATCAGATACATGGAGAAGAAGGTAAGAGTTGACCACTGCTTCAATCTTCTAGGTGGACAGTGACATAGTGCCCAGCACTGAAATGTTTTGATTGTTTCTGGACATCCTTATAATTCTGTTTATCAATACTGAGTTTTGAAATTCATTCAATTGACCTATTTCACTCCATTCTTCTGATTCACAGTGAAACATAGGACTGTAGCAGTACTTGGTCATTGGACTCAGGGCGGTTCCCTAAAGTTTGGTGCATTCTGTCGTCTTCATGTTCCACTGATCTTCTTCTCCATGTTTGCTTTGGTCTCCTAACGTTTTGTTTTTCCCTTGTGGGTTTCAGTCTAGAGCCTGCTTTGCAACATTTTTCATTGTTCTTCGCATTGTATGTCCTAAAATACCCCAGGTTAAGAACCTGCTTATATATATGTATTTTTTGTAGACTTGAAAATTGCAGTCTTCCCTTATTCAATGTTCAGAACTGTTTTCTTTTATTTTTTTATTTTTTTGCAAAAAACTTTTAAAATTAAACAGCACATTCATACATTTTATAATTCCAATTAAACCTTTTGAAAGAAGTTAAAATGTAGAGTTGAGCCAAGTTCAACTAGAGGTTATAAAGTATCATATCTACTGGTGGGGGTTGAAAGCATGGCCTCTTCCGCAGAAAAAAAATATTATGGTTAAAGTTTGAAGAGCGTTTTAAATGCAGAGTATTGCAGAGTCGTGGTTTCTTTGTTTGATTCCCTGTTGAGATTGGGAACTGAGCTTTGATTTACAAGCTTCTCCCGTAATCCCATACACCCATTTACCCCCCCCCCCCCCCCCCCCCCACCTCATAAAGGCCCACAAAAGAGATTGGAATAGAGAACATTAAGTATATTATTAGCATGAAAGTTCCGCTTTATGAGACAATTCCAAGAAGATCCAAAGAGTCTATTTAGCTGCTTGTGAATGTGATTTGTTAAATGCAGTCAACGACCTGCTCTCTCGATGTCTTTACGTCCACAGCAAGTGTTCATACTCCCCTATGTAATGCGGGCTGGTTCTGTTGTAGTATGTATTCAAGTGATAAGTAACTGACTTGTCATCTTTTGATAGTTTCTCTATTATACTTTCATAAACAAAATCCTTTAAACTGTATAAGTGTTTTCGAACTATAGATAAATTTACTGTACTTCTAACACCGAGATGTGACAACATTAGAAAGAAATCTTTAAGAACCTATTTTCATTTGTAAGAGCAGGTAGCAACTATACTAGTCAATCGTTAATAAACTATAATTTGACTTCGCTGTCTTTACAAAAATAATTCAGACATGTAAACAATAACAAGGCATAAAAAAAAGGCGCTTAGTTACAAAACTACCGTAGTCTTTCCTAACACTGCGACCTTAAAGCAGTGAGTTATCGAACAATACAGACGAGGCGTTGAAGACACATATATACAGTACACTGCCATGTCTGCTTGGACGCACTGATTGAATTATGAGGAGCCCTATTTTGTTGACCAATCTAGATTTACACTGACCGTAGTACTTCGTTCAATTCTTCAGAAGTGCATTTTGTTCACAGTAGAATAAACATCTTACTACCCTGGAATATAACTGAACATTTAGAAATGCTTCGTGTGGAAGGCAAATTTAATTAGCCTGAAATTCTCAAGTCCTGACATTAAAAGAGACTTCTGTTTGACCCAATGAAAACTAGTGATGTCTAATTTTTTTTTTCCTAAAAGTACCAGATGACAGAGCCTATAATACCAAACCCGAATAGCCTTTTATTCTCTATGCAAGAGCTTCTGGGATTTCATTATTGACTCGATGAAACTGTCCTGGTCGAGATTAAAAAAATAAATAAATGGTAAACTATGATCTTTTGACTGAAAAGGTATACTTAGTAAAGTATCATCCCCAATATGCAGTTATCTTAGTGTTTAAGAGTCGAGAAAATAGAACATTTTTGTTTAGATAAGTCTTTGTTCACAGTCAAGCAAAGAGACGTAGACAAATAGTCTTGGTTCACAGTCAAGCAAAGAGACGTAGACAAATAGTCTTGGTTCACAGTCAAGCAAAGAGACGTAGACAAATAGTCTTGGTTCACAGTCAAGCGGAACGCGATTCTAAGAACATTTTTCTGAACTCGCGTTCCAATGTGTAACGTCGGGAGACTAGATCTAGGCCCCTGTCTCAGAGGACTACTTAAGATCGTCGGAAACTCAAATAGCTTGAGATTATTTATAAGTTAAAATGTCATTATAACCAAAATATATGAGAAACAAATCTGTTCTTTAAAAAGTCTAATTGAGTGAAGAATGTAAATCACTCATATTGTTGTTTTTGGTTATCGAGTCAGAAATCTAAATCAATACCTGCCAACATCGAGCAGTTAACTAAAAGTCTGTCTTGTGGTAATTGTTTGTCTTTTACGTTTGTTCTGAGCTGATGAAGGCCTTGTGACCCAAACATCCTTTGTCTTTACTTTTGGTCCTACTGTATTTTTCTATCTCATCAAGAGAATGTCTGTATGACGTATTGTGTATACTGGTTTATGACTAGTAGTGACTGTTATTCCACAATTGACTTTACTGTAAATAGTTGTTTGTTATATCTAAGTACAAGCCAATAATTACAGTGATTACTGCTGCAATAATTTTGTTTTGACCTTGACTTGTACATTAATAAATGTTCCCCTATATATTTACCACAGTAGTCTAAAGTAACATCCTAAAGTAACATCCTAAAGTAACATCCTAAAGTATATTCTAAAGATACATCTTAAAGTAACATCCTAAAGTAAATCCTAAAGATATATCCTAAAGTAACATACTAAAGTATCATCCTAATGTAACATTCTAAAGTAACATCCTAAAGATACATCCTAAAGTAACATACTAATTTAACATCCTAAAGTAACATCCTAAAGTATCGTCCTAATTTAACATCCTAAAGTAACATCCTCATTTCACATCCTAAAGTAACATCCTTAAGTGTCATCCTAAAGTAACATCCTAAAGATACATCCTAAAGTGACATCCTAAAGTAACATCCTAAAGTAACATCCTAATTCTTGTTATTGTTGTCCACAGTTTGTCGCGCACCCTAACTGCCAGCAGCACATGACGTCCATATGGTACGGCTCTGAGATGGGCTTCCTGCAATCCTTGAATGGTCTGATGCAGTTCGTCTACTTGTTACTCTTCCTTCCCGCCATTCCCTTTATGTGTGTCTTTTACATTCTCGCTCCTAGCAGTAAGGTAACTATAGCAACACTACAGCTTTAGTCTTACATTCTCGCTCCTAGCAGTAAGGTAACTATAGCAACACTACAGCTTCAGTCTTACATTCTCGCTCCTAGCAGTAAGGTAACTATAGCAACACTAGAGCTTTAGTCTTACATTCTCGCTCCTATCAGTAAGGTAACTATAGCAACACTAGAGCTTTAGTTTTACATTCTAGCTCCTAGCAGTAAGATAACTATAGCAACACTAGAGCTTTAGTCTTACATTGGGATAGGTTTTTGGGAGCGACAATATAGAGATCATCCATTTGTGACGTCCCAAACATTTTTCAAACTAAACAAAAACGTTCCTTAATAAAATTGTCAGAACTTTTTTTGTTCCATTCTTACTTTAAGCTCACACTTTCTTACTTTCACCTCACATTTTCTTACTTTAAGCTCACACTTTCTTACTTTCACCTCATACTTTCTTACTTTGAGCTCACACTTTCTTACTTTCACCTCAATTTTTCTTACTTTGAGCTCACACTTTCTTACTTTCACCTCACACTTTCTTACTTTCACCTCAATTTTTCTTACTTTCAGCTCACACTTTCTTACTTTCACCTCACACTTTCTTACTTTGAGCTCACACTTTCTTACTTTGAGCTCATACTTTCTTATTTTGAGCTTACACTTTCTTACTTTCAGCTCACACTTTCTTACTTTCAGCTCACACTTTCTTACTTTCAGCTCACACTTTCTTACTTTGACCTCACACTTTCTTACTTTCACCTCACACTTTCTTACTTTCAGCTCACATTTTCTTACTTTAAGCTCACACTTTCTTACTTTCACCTCACACTTTCTTACTTTCGCCTCACACTTTTTTAATTTGAGCTCACATTTTCTTACTTAAGCTCACACTTTCTTACTTTCAGCTCACACTTTCTTACTTTCAGCTCACATTTCTTACTTTTACCTCACACTTTCTTACTTTCAGCTCACATTTTCTTACTTTCAGCTCACACTTTCTTACTTTCACCTCACACTTTCTTACTTTGAGCTCACACTTTCTTCCTTTCACCTCACACTTTCTTCCTTTTACCTCACTCTTTCTTACTTTGAGCTCACACTTTCTTACTTTCACCTCAATTTTTCTTACTTTCACTTCACACTTTCTTACTTTGAGCTCACACTTTCTTACTTTGAGCTCATACTTTCTTATTTTGAGCTTACACTTTCTTACTTTCAGCTCACACTTTCTTACTTTCACCTCAATTTTTCTTACTTTCAGCTCACACTTTTTTACTTTCACCTCACACTTTCTTACTTTGAGCTCACACTTTCTTACTTTCAGCTCACATTTTCTTACTTTCAGCTCACACTTTCTTACTTTAAGCTCACACTTTCTTACTTTCACCTCACACTTTCTTACTTTGAGCTCACACTTTCTTACTTTGAGCTCACACTTTCTTACTTTCACCTCACACTTTCTTACTTTCACCTCACACTTTCTTACTTTCACCTCACACTTTCTTACTTTCACCTCACACTTTCTTACTTGAGCTAACACTTTCTTACTTTGAGCTCACTTTTTCTTACTTTGACCTCACACTTTCTTACTTTAGTTCACACTTTCTTACTTTGACCTCACACTTTCTTTCTTTGACCTCAAACTTTCTTTTTCTTTGAGCTCACACTTTCTTACTTTGAGCTCAAACTTTCTTACTTTGAGCTCAAACTTTCGTTGTACTCCTAAGAAAGTAAAAAAAAAAAAGTCAAAAATGAAAATTTCGAATAATTTATTTTGACAACTTTTCATTCTCCTATCGAGTTGAATCTTCGCACATCAACCCGTGCCATGTGATCAGACATTTCATCAGATCCTGAAAGATCAATTCATACATTTTTTTTATGGTCTAAAAGTATTTGTGTACGTTATATAATCTACGTGGTAGCCGACAACATTTTTTTTAAATGTCGGCCATTTATTTTAGATTCATTGAGGTGTTTTTCCATTACCTCTATTCAACTCATGCCTTCATAGAAATCTTCCGGGTGGGCTCAAAACCATGGGGGACACGAATCTCGGATTTCTAGAAATTTGACAGTTTATATAGTTAGGAAAAGAATTACTAGCTCCTTGGCCACACTGAGAAAACTCTAGTTGGACCATTCTAATTTTAATTTTTCAAAGTATACAATTAAATAAATTTAAATTTGGCTAGAGAAGAAGAAAATGTTTGAACCGACTATACGTATGCATATGTTTCCGCAAGCAGAATTTATGCATTCAAGTATTCTATAAATTAAGATAAGGAACATTTTACGCTTCGTCTTCTACGTCTAGATGTCAAGGCCTATGATACGAATATTATACAAGTGTAGTAAATTTATACATTCGTTTTTATATGTATATATGAGAGTAAAAATTAAGAAAAAAAATCATATTCCTAAATCTTTTGCTTTTAGAATGGTTTTATGTTTAAATCTTTTACTCTTTTTTTTTTTTGGGGGGGGAGGTAATTTTAAAATACCTGATGTTAATGTAAAGACAAAATAAACTGATTTTCCAACGAGATTGTCTTGTATCAAATGATAAACAAAATTCACATGCCCACAAGTTTAGAGACATTCAGAATTCAGGCACTATAACTAAACATGCAATAAACTTGGTGAGGCTAAAGATACTTTATCTGAACAAATCCCCAGTAGACTAAGTCCTTTTAAAGAGATAAGAACAAATCTCCAGTAGACTAAGTAATTTTAAAGAGATAAGAACTAATCCCCAGTAGACTAATTCCTTTTAAAGAGATAATAACAAATCCCCAGTATACTAAGTCCTTTTTAAGAGATAAGAAGAACAAATCTACAGTAGACTAATTCCTTTTGAAGAGATAAGAACAAATCCCCAGTAGACTAAGTCCTTTTAAAGAGATAAGAACAAATTCCAGTAGACTAATTCCTTTTGAAGAGATAAGAACAAATCTCCAGTAGACTAAGTCCTTTTAAAGAGATAAGAACAAATCTCCAGTAGAATAATTCCTTTTAAAGAGATAAGAACAAATCTTCAGTAGACTAAGTCCTTTTAAAGAGATTAGAACAAATCCCCAGTAGACTAAGTCCTTTTAAAGAGATTAGAGAGAAACATATGAAGGAGAAGTTTTAAAGTTTTGATCTCTTGTCCCTCCAGTTTGGCGCCGTCATGCGTTGCCCTGTGACAAAGTTCATCACACATACTACATCACACATGTGTTTTCTGATTCTGTTGGCGGCTGCAACCTTCCGTATTACAGAATCTAATGTGGCCATAACAAGATCAGGTTAGTGCTGAATAGACAGACTCACCCTTACCCCCAGACAGACTTAAACACACAGACAGACTTACCAGCATACAGACTTGCCCGCAGACAGACTTACCCGCAGACAGACTTAGCCAAAGACTTATCCAAAGACAGACTTACCCACAGATCGACAAAAGAACAAATGCATTTCTAATCCTTTGTAATCCTGGTATTTATCTTCCAACAGAAGATGTCAACAGCACCAGATATGCCCATTTATCTCAAGAAGAAAAGATACAAAGTCTATTAAAAGAAACCTTACGGCCAGCTAACACACTCATGACTAATGTACAAATTTGTATTGTTTTCTGGGTTTTAGGTAATTTTATTTCCCGCAACTTTCCTTATGTAGCTTGGTTTTTTATTTACATTATTAGCAGTGGCGTAGCTAGATCCGTAGCTTCGGGATCAAGAATTTGATGGTGCCCCCTCCCTCCTGTAAGTTGAATGTGAATAAAAACAAAAAAAAAATACAACAATGGAACCCTATTGTATATGTGAACTGTCTCCATCAATATAGAAATACTATACAAGAATTTACAAAAAGACATAAAAAATGTAAGTACTTTTTGCAAGTTATCTCACTAGTGTCATTAAACTCAATAAATGAGACAAGGTTTGAAAATAAAAATTATCAAAAAATTAGTTGTCCTTAGCGAGCTGATAAAACTTTTATTGTTTGCTCTAGGAATTGGGCACTAGTGGCATCTTTATCCGTATGGGCACCGTGGGTCGATGGCTGGCATGAACTGTGCAAACTATGAACCAACCGAACAATGGCCCGTTCTACACGGTGCTATAATGGCTTGCTCGGGACTGGAAATCCTTAACAACAGGGAAGCCCTGTCATAGTTTCCTGAGCTCCGAAGGCTTTTTGAGTCTTGTACCAGCAAACTCCAATTTTGTGGAGCCAAGCTCATACCAAATCCTAAATATCTGCAGCTTTTTGAGCAGATAGAAGTGTATCCTTCAAGACCAAAGTCAAGGCACAGTAGTGTTTGTTTTTTTCCAAACTGTTCTCGCTACGAAGTTTTATAACATTTCTAATAACACACACAAGGCGGAGTTAATGCTATGGTCAGTATTATTCTAATACTTTTTAGTCAATGACACTTTGGTCAAGACGAGTTGATACTTCAGTAGCAGTATTACAAATGTCCATCTTTAGCCAAGAATGAGCCGTTGCTGCACTCATCTTAGGGCGGTCCTCACGCACGTGTATTCTACGTGAGTTTCTTTCAGCATCGTCGCTAATTAGTACTGATGGGGGGGGGGCATATGTGTAGACAGAATCATCGTTTCCAGATAGGGCACTTCTGGTTAGTTTGACTTGAACCGTTTGGGCTATTATTTTTCAGTGGAATAACTAGGTGCTTTTTTCCGATTATACTTTAGAACATACAAGAACACGAAAGGGGCGCGGTGGCTGCGTGGTTAAGCGCTTGACCTCCGAACCTAGGGTCCTGGGTTCGAATATCGGTGAAGACTGGGATTTTTAACTTCGTGATTTTTAGGGCGCCCCTGAGTCCACCCAACTCTAATGGGTATCTTACTTTAGTTGGTTAAAAGTAAAGGCGGTTGGTCGTTGTACTGGCCACATGACACCCTGCTCGTTAACCGCGGGCAATTCCTATTAACGTCAAATAGACTTATAACAGTATATTGGGTGGGGAGGGGGTTTTCTGATTTTACTTTCACTTACATTAACACACAAGACAAATGGGTTAACGTATCTACGGTGAGCAGTCAATGTTATTGAGAAGTTGTATATAGTTCATGATCATTGACACTGTTCAAACTAATATACCCGCTGTATATCATCAATTAGAAATTTTTCAAGTCTCAATTTATGTCTATTAATTGTTAACTATCAACTATTATTTTCCATAACTTTGAATTATTTAAAAATCAAACAGGTTCCTATTTTATGAAACGCTGAAATGATAAGTCGAAAGCTATATCCCTTGAAAAGATTCCATACAAAGCTAATGTTTGTATTTATTTGTTATACGCATTTTTTGAAATATCAGAAATAAAATTTTATAATGAAGTATCAATTGATACTTAGTCAAATAATATACGAATTCGACACATTTGAAATCTAACAATCAACGATTGTTATTATTTATACTTAGGTTGAAAATTGCAGGCCCCAATTGGATGTGGGCCGGGGCCTATAATCAACTTCGTGCCCTAGTTGTTACGCCACTGATTTCCGATTTAATTTTATATTCTAGTGCTTACTTCTATAGAAGACTTTATGTTGGTTTTGTTTTCTTTGACTGTACATCGGTATTTTGTCTATAATTTCTTGTTTCTGTGTTTGTCCTAATGCCAGGTCTACTGTGGATAGAGTGCAAGCAAATCTACAGTTGCGGGGCAAGGTCCTACATCATGGACTATTACAATGCCATGGACTTTGCCGTTCTTTCTATGTATTTATCTTCCTATGTGTTAAGATTTTATACCAGCTACAAAGTTACAGAGGCCGACAGGTAAGTACATTAGTTTCTTTTATACCAGATACAAAGTTACAGAGGCTGACAGGTAAGTACATAAGTTTCTTTTATACCAGCTTCAAAGTTACAGAGGCCAACAGGTAAGTACATAAGTTTATTTTATACCAGCTTCAAAGTTACAGAGGCCGACAGGTAAGTACATTTGTTTCTTTTATACCAGATACAAAGTTATAAAAACCGACAGGTAAGTACATTAGTTTCTTTTATACCAGATACAAAGTTATAGAAACCGACAGGTAAGTACATTAGTTTCTTTTATACCAGCTACAAAGTTACAGAAGCCGACAGGTAAGTACATTAGTTTCTGTTATATGTAACAAACAATAATCTTTGTGTCATAAAAGAGTTGAAACAGAATGTTATGTAGGTAATAACGGAGAAAAACAACTGAATGTTATGTTATGTAAGGAGGACATATAGAGAGTCTGTTCTGTTCTTATGACATTATGAATGCCATAGTAGGGTCCTTACTTGTAGCAATGAAAGTTTTCTAGATCTTAGGTATTTGATTGTATGCATAAGACTGTTTCTAACGTTGGCTAAATGATGAAAATATTCCTTTTTTTTTAAAAAAAAAAGATGTACACTAAACTCTTTGTTTAGTGTAATATTTCCTTTGTACGTTTTGAAGTGATGAAGTGAAAGTCTACAATTTGATCGAGACATGTACGAAAACGGAAAAGAGTTTTGAGGGCCGGTTAAAGAAAACAGAGAGACCGGGGGAAAGATGCTTACGAGAGAGAGAGAGAGAAAGAGAGAGAAAGTTGTTTCGTCCACTGGATCAGGGGTGACAAGGAGACTCCCAAGACACACTGCTCGCTTCCTTTCACGTGCTACTAGGGACTAAGTCTCAGCGCGGTCATATCGTCACTAAAGTATTTCAGATAAGTTTGATTGAAAAAACAAACTAGCCAAATCTGACCCGCGTCCTGAGGGTTTACGCGATAGTTAAAAGACTCCGCTATGACCTATGAAACATTTATACCAAGTTTGATCACGATTGGTCAAACGGCTTTGATTTCTATGCGGGACATACATACATACATGCATACGCCTTACATTCTGTTTTATATATTAGATATTTGTAGGCGTAAAAATTCAAAACAAATTAGGAAACAATATCATGGACTCACTAAGGTATTAAACTAATGATTTCATTGTGTTCTGATCTGTATTATTCTGTATATTCACTTTCTTTGCTTCCTCTCAGATTTTATTGTCCTGAAGGTTTTTGGTTTATTTTTTCTCCAGACGTTTCAACGGCACCGCAAGGGCCAGCGCTTTGTTACTTCAGGGAAATTTTACCTCGTTTGATGTTTTTCTTGCGTCCTTGCAAGAGACTAAATATTCTCCAACCAATTACTTTATGGAAGCGTGTGAGTAGATTTCATAGGTATTCACACAGTGGAATGTTTTAGACTTTTGATCTTCTGGTCTTGGTCGAGTTGCTTAATGTTTAAGATTGAAAAAAAATGTGATAGAAATGTTTTTGATAAAACTGATAAAACATTTGACGAAGCTTGTGAGAAATTAGTAAGATATTCTCAGCAGATTGTTTTAAAACTTGTAATTAAGTTTGTTCTAATAGTAAAAACCGAATGAGAAGAGATTGTGCTTAGATTATCAAGAGTCAGTAGAGTCAGAACCGGATTTAAGCCACTGCAACCTATGCGATCGCAGTGGGCCCAGCTTTTTCATAGGTCCTGCGATCATTCTAGCTGTACATTATTAAATTTAACCATTATTACTTATATATAATATCAGGGTTTCCGCGGCCTCCTGATTTACAAGAGCCTCTTGGAAATCTCCTATAGCATCATCAGCTTTCATTTCATTTCATACCAAGTTATTACCAAGACAAATGTATTTTCTAATACAAATTCTTAATTGTAACATCATGCTTATCCCTAGCCAGGCTTGACCCCGCGCAATCCGTTTCGCATAGGTCCCGCAATTCTTAGGGCCGGCCCTGAGTGGAGTAGAATTTAAAATACCAAAAAGCAATACTTAAAATAGCAGAACTTAAAAATGGATGAAGAAATGTCATTGATGCTTAATTCTAAGCATCAAAGCCAACGATTTTAGTGTATTAAAAGATGTATTTCCATCCTGGCAGCTCGCTTCAAGTGGCAACAATATGACCCTGAGATAGTCTCAGATGTGCTCTTTGCCATTGCCAACGTGATCAGCTTTGCCAGAACCACTCAGCTGATGCCAGCTTTTGAGGTGCTGGGCCCGCTGCAGATCTCTTTGGGGCGAATGATAGGGGACATCACTCGCTTCATGGTGTTGTTCACTCTGGTAAGTGCTGATTCTTTGTGTTATAATTACTTCCCCTTCATTGTTTGTCAGTGTATTCACTTTTTTTTAATGCGTGTTAAGTTAATTGAACAATAAAAATGTGTATCACAATGGAAACATCCTCCTCACGGTGGTATGTTAACACAAGGACATTAGCTGTAAATGTTGGTTTTATAAACCCATCTCAAAACAAATTCGCTATAACAAAAATGCTTGTAGTATGCAAAGGCTACATTTACCATTACATGTCGAGAGTTTACATCATCTATTTATCCCTGTGGAGCTACAGCCCATGAGGGCCCTGGCCTGCTTCAACACATCCCTCCATTCATATCTCTCCTGGGCTTTTCGTCTCCACGCCCTAACCCCAGGCTGTTGTAGATCTGCCTCTGCATCCATTGCATTCGGGGTCTGCCTTTGGCTCCATGTCGCAAAACAAAAATCGTGTCCGTTTCAAGGCCTAGGTGTTTTCGTTGAGATCTGTGCGGATTTTCTTGTGTGTAGAAGCTTTCTTAACAGTATCATAGGGTTGTTAGTCATGCGCACGACGATCTGAGGGGCTGTCTCTTTCAGCTCTCTGGATAGCTGCCTTTATTTTCAGGTAAGGTGCCCTAGCCTTTGTGGATCCCTCCAGGTTTGATTTTGGTCCACCCCGGGTATTTTATTTTCCCGGTACCATATCCGGAGAGCATTTCCCTATCCGCCACCTGGAGAGGCGCTCGATGGGAGATCAAAAACTCCACACAAGGTCGAGATTTCACAGCCTTATTAATAGTCATTTCATGCACCTTACTTTTATGAGATTTCATGAAATTAATTTTTCAAATTTATAATCTTTCGCTGACGTTCTATAGCATACTGGGTAGTGCTTTATTGCCCTGAAACCAGACACACACATCTCAAAATGGTCCAATTTGTTTACGCCAGGTCCTATTTGCCTTCATGGTGGGTCTACATAATTTGTATTGGTACTATGGAGCCCAGAAAATCAAAATGGAGATGAATGGGAAAGATGTGGCGATTCACTCAGCCAAAGCATTCCAAGGGTAAGTATAGCTAACGATTCATTCAGCCAAAGCATTCCAAGGGTTAGTGTAGCTAACGATTCATTCAGCCAAAGCATTCCAAGGGTTAGTGTAGCTAACGATTCATTCAGCCAAAGCATTCCAAGGGTAAGTATAGCTAACGATTCATTCAGCCAAAGCATTCCAAGGGTTAGTGTAGCTAACGATTCATTCAGCCAAAGCATTCCAAGGGTAAGTATAGCTAACGATTCATTCAGCCAAAGCATTCCAAGGGTAAATATAGCTTACGATTCATTAAGCCAAAGCTTTTCTAGGGTTAGTAAAGCTAACGATTCATTTAGCCAAAGAAGTTACTAAATACAACAATTTAATCCTAACAAACTAGACATTCTTATCAGATGAGCAAATCTCTGTTTAGTAAATGGAGTTACATAGAAAGATATTTATATTGAGTTTGAAAAGTTCCCCTTTCAGACCTTGTGGTTAATAGGGCAGATGATGTAAGGGTCATCTGTTTGTAGCCTACGGTTAACGAGGGTGTCATGTGGCCAGCACAACGACCAACCGCCTTTACTTTGCCCCAACTAGGGGAAATGTCAGGTACCCATTAGAGCTGGGTGGACTTTGAGGTGCCCTAAGATCCCGAAGTTAAAAAAAACAGTTTTCACCAGAATTCGAGCCCGGGACCCCGGTTCGAAAGCCAATCACTTTACCGCTCAGCCACAGCGCCTCCAAAGACTCTATTGAATAATTTAAAATATCATTGAAGCAGTAATCTGAATATAGTTTACACATTTTATTGAACGACTTAGGTAGACGTTGGATAGTCAAAAGTTTCTTGATATTCTCAATCTCTCTCACACACACACACACTCTCTCTCTCTCTCTCTACTCCTCTAACACACACTCTCTGTACTCCACTAACACACATTCTTTCTCTCTCAAAGTTCTTACTGTTTGGTTATTTATATTCACAGTCTACAACAGACGTTTTCCAGTCTATTTTGGTCAATGTTTGGTCACACAAATATTGCAGACATCACCATCAACCATCCCAAACGCAGTGGAGGTAAGCAGAAATTACCAGCAGCAGAGAAATGTGTTTCTGGCATTTTGTGCAGTTTGATTGGACTGTTTAGAATATTGCGATCCGCCAGTCTTGAGTTGTTAATCAATAGCTCGCAACATTTTTGTGTCAAACTAAGATGCTTAACCATATTTTAAAATGTTTTAAGAAGTCCTATCCTAACCTTCAGGAAGTTCCAACTTAACAAAGAAGCTTGAAGCTGTGTGTTTCCATCATTAGTTCGTGGAATAAAATATCGACTTCGCAGCGCGGAAGTATAGAGCTTAAAAGTAAGAGTTTGAGAAAAATTCGACTTATTTGAGCACGAACTTTAGCCTGAAGAGATATCAAGATCAGGACAGACTGACTGTACCAAATATATCTTAAGAACGTTTCAAACTAAGGCTAGAGTACCACTGGCGTTGTTTGAAAGAAGCATTGATTAACGTCAGAGCGATTCTTTTTGTTTTCTCTATGCACTATAGACATTCATTGACCAGAAATATATTTGTGATGTGTCGCGTGGCAACTTTACTATATATTAACATGCTATATAGTCCCCTGAAACCTAAGATAATATGAATTGGTGAGCAGCCTCTTGAATATATTTTAGTCAAATGTATTTTTTGCGATAATGTATTGTGGAAATGTTTTGACACATTATCTTAATGTGTAGCACACTATATAAACTTGTTACTTATCTAACACAGTATCGCTCACTACATATAATCCCTTGAATTTATGTGTGTATTTCATCGTGTGTATGTCTATGTTTTTGTTCCACTTACATACCAACACAAACTGTAGATCAAAATATAAACAAAAAATTTTGTAACAACTTTTCTTTTAATGACACTTTTTGTCAACAATTGTCTCCTCATGTTATGTGCACCTCTCGCTTTGCCTGCCTCTATTGTTGTGCCTCTAACAGTGCGGTGCATGACACTGGATGGAGACAAGAGCCTCATCTACTGTGCAGACGGGCCGTTTACCACTAAACTCATCAACGGCACAGGTAGAGGAATCCTAGAACATTCCCACCCCCCCAAAAAAAAAATTCCTAGCACATGCAACCTTACGTCGTATGCACGCCTTTGTTAGCGTTGTCTTTCAAGAGACTATCACTCTTGGAAATGTGTTTCATAAGAATCAGTACGCACTCTTTGTCTAGGATGGCGAATAATGGGAACAGTTTTTCTGAAATTGTATTCAATTTAAAAACAAAAAGCTATCTACTTTGTACTAATCACATTTGGCTGTAAATTGGAGATTTTCATGAGAAGCTTAACAATGGCTTGCTTGCCAACTAAGTAGAAAATAATTATGCTATAATTTTAACAATATCTCAGTTCCTCGCAGTTCATTTTCTTCTCAAATCTACTCTATTACAGCTTGTTAGTTTAACTTTTTTTTTTTAAAGTCATAGAGTGAAAGTCTAAAGTTATAAGTCATAGATTGGAAGTCTAAAGTTGTAAGTCAGAGTGAAAGTCTAAAGTTATGTCATAGATTGGAAGTCTAAAGTTGTAAGTCAAAGAGTGAAAGTCTAAAGTTATAAGTCATAGATTGGAAGTCTAAAGTTGTAAGTCATAGATTGGAAGTCTAAAGTTGTAAGTCATAGAGAGAAAGTCTAAAGTATTTAGTCATAGAGAGAAAGTCTAGCACTTTTTTCATATTAAAATTTTGTTGTGCTGTAGGGGAAGTGTCTAGAACATTTGATTGTTTAATGTTGTACACAAATTATCCTAGACCTTAAAAAAAAAAGAGATCATCAATAGTTTCTTTCTGTTGTACACTGGCTACACCACGAACTATTTAGAGTTTGTACACTGGCTACACCACGAACTATTTAGAGTTTGTACACTGGCTACACCACGAACTATTTAGAGTTTGTACACTGGCTACACCACGAACTATTTAGAATTTGTACACTGGCTACACCACGAACTATTTAGAATTTTTTCCGCCATGTATGAAAATCTCCAATAGCATATTTTTGCCAAAACTATTTCAAATTAAATCTAATTTCCATTTTTGATACGGAATTCTATTAAAAACATGTTTTTTCCCAGAAATTATGATCCTGAAATGTCTCTTGAATGTAGATTCTAGCTCAGTATCCTAAGTCCTTGCATGGCTTCCTGCTTTATACTAATATCGCTAATACTTGATATTAACATTTAGACTACTAACACGTATTTGCTTCGCTTGGTAGCCAAATGTTGTTTATTTTTATGCGTGTATGACATTCTCTCGGGTATACCCTCCCCCCCCCCCTTCCGAAATGTTAATAAAGCCTTTGTTGAAATTTGAAAGTTGTTTGATTGCATGTGATAGTCCGTCCATGTGAAATCAGTAAGAAAAGAAAACAAAACGAATTATTTGTACTTCATGAACTGTCTGTTTCTGTCATATCTACATACAAAATAAACAAAATGAAAGTCAAAGATTTTTTCAAAAATTTTTAAGCTTCTTCTTTAATTGTAGCGTTTGTCTGTTTACATTTTTTGTTGTGAATATTTGAAGCCATGTCAATGTTAGTTCTAAATCACCTAACATAATTAAAATAAAATAATGTATCAGATATCTACAGCCAGGGCCGGATGTAAGTAAGTGGAGGCCCCGGGCAGCATTTTTCTGAAAGCCCCTACACTTTTTCGAAATCTTCGATTAAAAAAAATCCACTTAAAGTAATAATACTTACTTCTACAAGCAGCAAGCCATATTTTAGAAGATAGAAATAGAGTACTTGTCAATTTTATCTCATTGTTCTTCTTTTAAAAAAAAATAAGATGCATCTTTTCGTCAAAATAATGTCTATTTTTGAAACTGCGGTTGATAAATCACTGGGTAAATTCGAAGCTGCATTCATATATAACGGGCACGGTGTAGGAGAACATCGTAACCTCTACAGTGTAGTCAACGTAGGTTTTAAATACGAAAAGAAATGATCGGGAAATAAAATGTAAAAGTTTCTGGCCCGTCAAAATTCAGATAGACCTTTGTTGTTGTTTTTTAAATCTCTATTGTGGCGGCCCCTGTCATGTGGAGTCCCCTGTCTTGTGGAGGCCCCTGTCATGTGGAGGCCCCTGTCCTGTGGAGTCCCCTGTATGTGGAGTCCCCTGTCCTGTGGAGTCCCCTGTCTTGTGGAGGCCCCTGTCATGTGGAGTCCCCTGTCATGTGGAGTCCAAGGGGCAGTAGTCCCGCCTGCCCTCCCTTAGATCCGGCCCTGTCTACAGCATTCGTAGGGATCTAAAAAAGATGTCGTGCACGCTAGCTCTAGACTCGGTACATCTGATCCCTCCAAACGCAGCAGACTAGATTGACCAAATCTCAGTGTCTGTAGGACATCATCCTTACAATAATTTGTTAACTAATGTTCTGAAAGAGTTGTGCTGATGTTGTGTTAGGGAAGAATGATTCTAGCAGCTTATCATTGGTTACTGCATGCTGGACAGTTGAGTTCAAATCTTCTGTCTTAGTAAATTGTGATATTTTGTGCACATTTAGGCAGTCAAAGTATTTATTCACTGAGCTGCTTTTATTTATTTCGTTTATAATTAATATTTGATTAGTTTGTAATAACGATGACCCGAGACTTTCAATTCCACATGTCTTTGAACAGACACAGCGCCAGACTTGCTGTACACGCCAGACAATCCCCAGATGGAGAACAGTACCACACTGGTGGAGACTGTTGGAATGTATCTGTTTGGCATCTACCACGTGGTCATTATTATAGTTCTCATCAACATGTTGATCGCCATGATGTCACACTCCTTCGAAGATATCCAGGTGAGAGACCTCAACCACAAGTCGACAACGCAATTTTAATCTGTCCAATTGACTAAAAAATATTGAATGATATAGTCAATACTTCCACCTTTTCTTAATAAATGTACATCTGACTGGAGAGACTAATCTCGGTATAGCATGATCTAAATATGAGCTATAATTGTATCACAATATGGAAATCAAATACAATCTAGACATTTACAATTAACTAAGAATGATTTAGAAGTACACCTACGAAAGTACTGCTGTCCTGTCTGTTGAACTAAATAAAATATTGGTATTGATCGCATTTTTTGGTTGAGATTTTTAAGAGATTTATCTCACATTCAGTCTAGAAAACCTAGTTAAAAGTATCTAGACATTTTTGTTCAAGTGTCATTGTAATTGTATGTCATATACTCATAAATATAAAGTAGAAATAATTAGACATGTTTTAAATATGGCATTGAGGCTTAAACGAGACTCAACCCTGAGGAAACATTCAGAGCCAGTGACGCCGAGGCAACTTTTGAGAAGCTTCATCCTGGCAGCTTCATCCTGGCAGCTTCATCCTGACAGCTTCATTCTGGCAGCTTCATTCTGGCAGCTTCATCCTGGCAGCTTCATTTTGGCAGCTTCATCTTGGCAGCGTCATCCTGGCAGCTTCATCCTGACAGCTTCCATCTGGCAGCTTCATCCTGCCAGCTTCATTCTGGCAGCTTTAAGGGATCAGCCTGGCAGCTTCAATCTGGAGCTTCAATCTGGCAACTTCAATCTGGTAGTTTCATCATGGCAGCTTCATCCTGGCAGCTTCATCCTGGCAGCTTCATCCTGACAGCTTCATTCTGGCAGCTTCATCCTGGCAGCTTCATTCTGGCAGCTTCATCCTGGCAGCTTCATCCTGGCATCTTCATCTTGGCAGCTTCATCCTGACAGCTTCATCCTGACAGCTTCCATCTGGCAGCTTCATCCTGCCAGCTTCATCCTGGCAGCTTGAAGGTTTCAGCCTGGCAGCTTCAATCTGGAGCTTCAATCTGGCAACTTCAATCTGGTAGTTTGATCCTAGCAGCTTCATCCTCGCAGCTTCATCTGGCAGTTTCTACTTGGCAGATCCCGAACTATATCGTTTGCCTTTCCTTTTTGGACTGCTGTTTAGGCGATAACGTTTGACAATTAATGACCAGGTTTTCATCTCATTACTATGAGATTGAAGGCGACCAACATTCATTTTATAATAGTGTCCATCTTACCTGGTATAAGGAAATTCTACATTTATTTCTTCTCTATGTATGGCATGCAAATGTAACTGACTTGCTAGTTTTATGTAGTATTAATTTTACTTTTTTGTCATTACTATTTTATAAGAGGTAAACATTTGCTAACTTTTTGTTTATGCAGACGGACTGTGATGTAGAGTGGAAATTCGCCCGCACCAAACTCTGGTTGAACTATATGGACGACGGAAGCACACTTCCTGTTCCTTTCAATATGATCCCGACTCCGAAGTCATTCGTGTATGGCTGGCAAGCGATTAAAGAGATGTTCAAGCCAAGTTCAGAGGTCATCGAGCCTGGATGTCACAGACGGCAGACTTTTTTGAAGGTAGCCCTACTGGACACACACGCAAGGCCCGAGGGGGTTAGGGTGGGGGACATAGGTCTCACTGGATATGTCTTGGGTAGCTTTATAGTTTTTTTTGTTGACCACATGCTAAGACGTTTTTTGAATATTTCTGATTGACTCATGATGGATTTATTTGTCATGAGTATCTTAATGTTTTAACGCCATGACAACTTCCCATTTTGATGTTGTGATCTATAGTTGATAGTGCTTAATTGTAGACATTTTTTTTTTGCAGCTTTGAATTGTATCCTGTGATTAGCTTGCAGACTTGTTGCATACCTTGAATTAATTCATAAAAATGTATCTCGTTTCTACAATTACTTAAAAACTGTTAAATTTTTTAATTAATTTCATGTAAAAAATAGAGAAATAAGTTAAATTAAACTGTGTATATAGTTTAAAAGCGCTGTTTTAAGTATTTTTGTGATGATATATTTGATTTAAAAATCATAATATTTATTATACACTTCATTTGAAGGAACAGTTTGACTAAGTGATCATTAAAAGCACTAACAGACACATCACTGATGAAGATCAATCCATCTAGTTGTATTGTAATACTTTTTTCCTTTTCGGCTTTGGTCTATTGAAATAGAACAATTCAAAGAGAAAGAGTGTGGTATTCATAAAGGAACTTTATTAACTAGTATCCGGTGTTGTTAAATTGTATAGATTTACAAGTATTCATAAAGGAACTTTATTAACTAGTATCCGGTGTTGTTAAATTGTATAGATTTACAAGTATTCATAAAGGAACTTTATTAACTAGTATCCGGTGTTGTTAAATTGTATAGATTTACAAGTATTCATAAAGGAACTTTATTAACTAGTATCCGGTGTTGTTAAATTGTATAGATTTACAAGTATTCATAAAGGAACTTTATTAACTAGTATCCGGTGTTGTTAAATTGTATAGATTTACAAGTATTCATAAAGGAACTTTATTAACTAGTATCCGGTGTTGTTAAATTGTATAGATTTACAAGTATTCATAAAGGAACTTTATTAACTAGTATCCGGTGTTGTTAAATTGTATAGATTTACAAGTATTCATAAAGGAACTTTATTAACTAGTATCTGGTGTTGTTAAATTGTATAGATTTACAAGTATTCATAAAGGAACTTTATTAACTAGTATCCGGTGTTGTTAAATTGTATAGATTTACAAGTATTCATAAAGGAACTTTATTAACTAGTATCCGGTGTTGTTAAATTGTATAGATTTACAAGTATTCATAAAGGAACTTTATTAACTAGTATCCGGTGTTGTTAAATTGTATAGATTTACAAGTATTCATAAAGGAACTTTATTAACTAGTATCCGGTGTTGTTAAATTGTATAGATTTACAAGTATTCATAAAGGAACTTTATTAACTAGTATCCGGTGTTGTTAAATTGTATAGATTTACAAGTATTCATAAAGGAACTTTATTAACTAGTATCCGGTGTTGTTAAATTGTATAGATTTACAAGTATTCATAAAGGAACTTTATTAACTAGTATCCGGTGTTGTTAAATTGTATAGATTTACAAGTATTCATAAAGGAACTTTATTAACTAGTATTCGGTGTTGTTAAATTGTATAGATTTACAAGTATTCATAAAGGAACTTTATTAAGTAGTATTCGGTGTTGTTAAATTGTATAGATTTACAAGTATTCATAAAGGAACTTTATTAACTAGTATTCGGTGTTGTTAAATTGTATAGACTTACAAGTATTCATAAAAGAGCTTTATTAACTAGTATCCGGTGTTGTTAAATTGTATAGATTTACAAGTATTCATAAAGGAACTTTATTAACTAGTATCCGGTGTTGTTAAATTGTATAGATTTACAAGTATTCATAAAGGAACTTTATTAACTAGTATCCGGTGTTGTTAAATTGTATAGATTTACAAGTATTCATAAAGGAACTTTATTAACTAGTATTCGGTGTTGTTAAATTGTATAGATTTACAAGTATTCATAAAGGAACTTTATTAACTAGTATCCGGTGTTGTTAAATTGTATAGATTTACAAGTATTCATAAAGGAACTTTATTAACTAGTATCCGGTGTTGTTAAATTGTATAGATTTACAAGTATTCATAAAGGAACTTTATTAACTAGTATTCGGTGTTGTTAAATTGTATAGATTTACAAGTATTCATAAAGGAACTTTATTAAGTAGTATTCGGTGTTGTTAAATTGTATAGATTTACAAGTATTCATAAAGGAACTTTATTAACTAGTATTCGGTGTTGTTAAATTGTATAGACTTACAAGTATTCATAAAAGAGCTTTATTAACTAGTATCCGGTGTTGTTAAATTGTATAGATTTACAAGTATTCATAAAGGAACTTTATTAACCAGTATTCGGTGTTGTTAAATTGTATAGATTTACGAGTAGTCTAATCAAACAGACTGATATCAGAAACAAGGACTGTTGCTTCAAAGGTTGGTGCTCTACCAATCGGATTTGTTGCCATCTCTACAGAAGATTTGCTTTAATTTTTTTTTATTTTAGAAGCTAGACTTTGCTAGAGCGAATGAACACTCCCATTTAAATTTTCAAAACTCCGCTGTCCTGCTTTCAGAATGGTAAATACAGTAAAACAACATAAAGTGAATGGCACAGCATATAAGTACAACCTAAATAAACATTTGGGACCGGAAGTTCGAGCTCTTCTGCTATAAAAGTCTTGTGATTTCTAAAACCTCGCTTTGTAAACTAAGATTGTGTCCTATTGGATTAATTGACATTATGAATACGAAAGAGACACCACACAAGAATACCTACGTACATTTATACTTTTACTTATAAATGGGGAGACCTGTTTTTAAGAGTCTTTATATTTTCAACTCATGTTTAGCAAGAATTTTGTTAAACTCTTACTGTACCAAACTGGAGAGGTCTTTAACAAGAGGTCTTTAACAAGAGGTCTTTAGCAAGAAGTCTTTAGCAAGAGCTATCTAGCACATGGTCTTTAACTATAGGTCTTTAACAAAAATTCTTTAGGAAGGTGTCTTTAATAGAGTTCTTTGGCAAGAAAGTATTTAGCAAGATGTCCTTAGCAGGAGGTGTTTAGCAAGAGGTTTCTAGCGAAAGATGTGATCTGACCAATAGTCTACCAAACTGGAGAGGTGTCTTGCGAGAGATGTGATCTGACCAATAGTTTACCAAACTGGAGAGGTGTCTTGCGAGAGATGTGATCTGACCAATAGTTTACCAAACTGGAGAGGTGTTTCATAGGCGCTACATTGTGAGGACCGTGGCGCCGTGGAAACATCTACCCAGTGAGTAGACAAGAACTTCTTACACACAGAAATTGATGACGTCATCGACTATATTTTTAGTATTCTGTACTTGGATGTTGTAGAGTATTATTTTGTTCTGTTCCATGGAAAAAAAAAGTTTAGAAAGGTTAATATGTTGTATTTACACATTGTATTGATAAAATTCAGCATATCAATACTCTACCTTAGTATTTATGACAGTAATAATTTTTAATCTAAACAAGTCATGTTCGCTTTGATATTTTCATCATGTTTTTGTAATAATGTTAAATTCTGAGTGAAGCGGCTGAGCCAGCAATGATACATGTACACTCTAGAGCAGACGTATGATGTGCAAGATAACTATTTACTGTTGTGTGATAAACAGTTATGTAGTAAAAAAGCGCCAATAGTTCAGTTGTGTTTAAGTTTTTCTTGTGATAAAATTGTTTTTAAATTTGTATGGCGACTTATGATGAACGAGTAAAAAGAAACAAACGGAGGTAATTCAATATTATCCCTTAAAAGGGTTGCTTGGGCGACAGGCTTAGCACGCTACCCATCAAGGGGGCTCGAGGTTCAACAACCGACTCGAGTAGAGTTTTGTTTACTGTGCGACAGCACGGAAAACCTTCTCCCAGATACCCCCTTCCCCCCACTGGTCTTCAAAAGACATTGGTCCATAGCGCTCTGAGCATGAAAGTTGCGCTATAGAAAAACGATTTTAAAAAATATCTATTTTAAGAGACAACTTCGTCTCCATTGTTTAATAGACAGCTGCATGGAACTATTACAAGTGACTATTGCATGCAAACATTGAAGTGACAGATGCATGGAACTATTACATGTGACTATTGCATGCAAACATTGAAGTGACAGATGCATGGAACTATTACATGTGACTATTGCATGCAAACATTGAAGTGACAGATGCATGGAACTATAACAAGTGACTATTGCATGCAAACATTGAAGTGACAGATGCATGGAACTATTACAAGTGACTATTGCATGCAAACATTGAAGTGACAGATGCATGGAACTATTACATGTGACTATTGCATGCAAACATTGAAGTGACAGATGCATGGAACTATTACATGTGACTATTGCATGCAAACATTGAAGTGACAGATGCATGGAACTATTACATGTGACTATTGCATGCAAACATTGAAGTGACAGATGCATGGAACTATTACAAGTGACTATTGCATGCAAACATTGAAGTGACAGCTGCATGGAACTATTACAAGTGACTATTGCATGCAAACATTGAAGTGACAGATGCATGGAACTATTACAAGTGACTATTGCATGCAAACATTGAAGTGACAGCTGCATGGAACTATTACAAGTGACTATTGCATGCAAACATTGAACTGACAGATGCATGGAACTATTACATGTGACTATTGCATGCAAACATTGAAGTGACAGCTGCTTGGAACTATTACATGTGACTATTGCATGCAAACATTGAAGTGACAGATGCATGGAACTATTACAAGTGACTATTGCATGCAAACATTGAAGTGACAGATGCATGGAACTATTACATGTGACTATTGCATGCAAACATTGAAGTGACAGATGCATGGAACTATTACAAGTGACTATTGCATGCAAACATTGAAGTGACAGCTGCATGGAACTATTACAAGTGACTATTGCATGCAAACATTGAAGTGACAGATGCATGGAACTATTACATGTGACTATTGCATGCAAACATTGAAGTGACAGATGCATGGAACTATTACATGTGACTATTGCATGCAAACATTGAAGTGACAGATGCATGGAACTATAACAAGTGACTATTGCATGCAAACATTGAAGTGACAGATGCATGGAACTATTACATGTGACTATTGCATGCAAACATTGAAGTGACAGCTGCATGGAACTATAACAAGTGACTATTGCATGCAAACATTGAAGTGACAGATGCATGGAACTATTACATGTGACTATTGCATGCAAACATTGAAGTGACAGATGCATGGAACTATTACAAGTGACTATTGCATGCAAACATTGAAGTGACAGATGCATGGAACTATTACAAGTGACTATTGCATGCAAACATTGAAGTGACAGATGCATGGAACTATTACAAGTGACTATTGCATGCAAACATTGAAGTGACAGATGCATGGAACTATTACAAGTGACTATTGCATGCAAACATTGAAGTGACAGCTGCATGGAACTATTACAAGTGACTATTGCATGCAAACATTGAAGTGACAGATGCATGGAACTATTACATGTGACTATTGCATGCAAACATTGAAGTGACAGATGCATGGAACTATTACATGTGACTATTGCATGCAAACATTGAAGTGACAGATGCATGGAACTATTACAAGTGACTATTGCATGCAAACATTGAAGTGACAGATGCATGGAACTATTACAAGTGACTATTGCATGCAAACATTGAAGTGACAGCTGCATGGAACTATTACAAGTGACTATTGCATGCAAACATTGAAGTGACAGATGCATGGAACTATTACATGTGACTATTGCATGCAAACATTGAAGTGACAGATGCATGGAACTATTACAAGTGACTATTGCATGCAAACATTGAAGTGACAGATGCATGGAACTATTACAAGTGACTATTGCATGCAAACATTGAAGTGACAGATGCATGGAACTATTACAAGTGACTATTGCATGCAAACATTGAAGTGACAGATGCATGGAACTATTACAAGTGACTATTGCATGCAAACATTGAAGTGACAGATGCATGGAACTATTACAAGTGACTATTGCATGCAAACATTGAAGTGACAGATGCATGGAACTATTACATGTGACTATTGCATGCAAACATTGAAGTGACAGATGCATGGAACTATTACATGTGACTATTGCATGCAAACATTGAAGTGACAGATGCATGGAACTATAACAAGTGACTATTGCATGCAAACATTGAAGTGACAGATGCATGGAACTATTACAAGTGACTATTGCATGCAAACATTGAAGTGACAGATGCATGGAACTATAACAAGTGACTATTGCATGCAAACATTGAAGTGACAGATGCATGGAACTATTACAAGTGACTATTGCATGCAAACATTGAAGTGACAGATGCATGGAACTATTACATGTGACTATTGCATGCAAACATTGAAGTGACAGATGCATGGAACTATAACAAGTGACTATTGCATGCAAACATTGAAGTGACAGATGCATGGAACTATTACAAGTGACTATTGCATGCAAACATTGAAGTGACAGATGCATGGAACTATTACAAGTGACTATTGCATGCAAACATTGAAGTGACAGATGCATGGAACTATTACAAGTGACTATTGCATGCAAACATTGAAGTGACAGCTGCATGGAACTATTACAAGTGACTATTGCATGCAAACATTGAAGTGACAGCTGCATGGAACTATTACAAGTGACTATTGCATGCAAACATTGAAGTGACAGATGCATGGAACTATTACAAGTGACTATTGCATGCAAACATTGAAGTGACAGATGCATGGAACTATTACAAGTGACTATTGCATGCAAACATTGAAGTGACAGATGCATGGAACTATTACAAGTGACTATTGCATGCAAACATTGAAGTGACAGATGCATGGAACTATTACAAGTGACTATTGCATGCAAACATTGAAGTGACAGATGCATGGAACTATTACATGTGACTATTGCATGCAAACATTGAAGTGACAGATGCATGGAACTATTACAAGTGACTATTGCATGCAAACATTGAATTGACAGATGCATGGAACTATTACAAGTGACTATTGCATGCAAACATTGAATTGACAGATGCATGGAACTATTACAAGTGACTATTGCATGCAAACATTGAAGTGACAGATGCATGGAACTATTACAAGTGACTATTGCATGCAAACATTGAAGTGACAGATGCATGGAACTATTACAAGTGACTATTGCATGCAAACATTGAATTGACAGATGCATGGAACTATTACAAGTGACTATTGCATGCCAACATTGAACTGACAGATGCATGGAACTATTACAAGTGACTATTGCATGCAAACATTGAAGTGACAGCTGCTTGGAACTATTACAAGTGACTATTGCATGCAAACATTGAAGTGACAGATGCATGTACTTAGTCTAGTTTGAAAGTAAATGTCAAATATAACAAAAATATAAAATGAGCTTTAAGTGATATTATTTAATTACTTTAAAAACAAAGCTTAAATTCTTTAAATTGAATGAAGATCTACGAACGTAGCCCACATAACTTTATACTCCAAACTATTCCAACGTGCACTTCACCCACTAGTGTTGTGTCTGTCTTTGTTTAGAAACGGCGTGAGACTGTGTGCAAGAACCTGGAACTAAAACCAGACGAGACGTCGTACTCCGACATCATGCATAGATTGGTCAAACGTTATCTATTTAAACTGGAGAGGGCCAAAGATGAGAAGGAGATAGGTGAGTTGTACTCGATGAAAGGTAATAGACTCCAATCTAGTCACAGCCCACGAGTAATAGACTTCAATCTAGTCAGTCCATGAGTAATAGACTTCAAACTAGTCACAGCCAATGAGTAATAGACTCCAATCTAGTCACAGTCCATGAGTAATAGACTTCAAACTAGTCACAGCCCATGAGTAATAGACTCCAATCTAGTCACAGCCCACGAGTAATAGACTCCAATCTAGTCACAGCCCACGAGTAATAGACTTCAATCTAGTCACAGCCCACGAGTAATAGACTTCAATCTAGTCACAGCCCACGAGTAATAGACTTCAATCTAGTCCCAGCCCACGAGTAATAGACTTCAATCTAGTCACAGCCCACGAGTAATAGACTCCAATCTAGTCACAGCCCACGAGTAATAGACTCCAATCTAGTCACAGCCCACGAGTAATAGACTCCAATCTAGTCACAGCCCACGAGTAATAGACTCCAATCTAGTCACAGCCCACGAGTAATAGACTCCAATCTAGTCACAGCCCACGAGTAATAGACTTCAATCTAGTCACAGCCCACGAGTAATAGACTTCAATCTAGTCACAGCCCACGAGTAATAGACTTCAATCTAGTCCCAGCCCACGAGTAATAGACTTCAATCTAGTCACAGCCCACGAGTAATAGACTCCAATCTAGTCACAGCCCACGAGTAATAGACTCCAATCTAGTCACAGCCCACGAGTAATAGACTCCAATCTAGTCACAGCCCACGAGTAATAGACTCCAATCTAGTCACAGCCCATGAGTAATGAGATGAAGAGTGTGGCTGATGTAATGGATTGGGACTAAATTGTACATT
>JAZGLO010005855.1:0-60811 GCA_036873155.1 Biomphalaria sudanica
AAGAGAGAGAGAACATAGAGAAGGTAGAGGAAGAAAGGAAGATATATAGAAAGAAAAAAATGAGAGATTGAAAGATCAGCAAAACAAAAGGAAAAATGGATTGAGATAAATACACCACAATAGATAGATAGATAGATTCATACCTACATACATACATACATACATACATACATACACACATACATACATATATTAATGACGGAGGGATAGTTAGATGATAAAGATGGTGTCATAAAAAATACATATAGAATACATATATACCAAATTACAGACAGACAGAAATAAGCACAGACAGACTGATAGACAGACAGGCAGTCAAAGCAGACAGAAATACAGAATAGAATACCAGAATAACACAAAACAGATAGATAGATAGATAGATGGATAGATAGATACATAGATAGACAGACAGACAGACAGATAGATAGATATTTAGATAGATAGATAAATAGATAGATAGATAGATAGATAGATAGATAGATAGATAGATAAATAGATAGATACATAGATAAATAGATAGGTAAATGTAAAAATCAACGCATCTGTCTCTACACTATATTGTTTTTCTGAATCTGCAAGGTCTAATTAGTCATGTAATTATGTCTGCTACCTAGACATTGTGACTCTATTGTTATATATCTATTCCCAATGATACTATTCTTAATCTCTTTTACATGAATGTATCCACATAAAAGTTAGTCATGCTTGACCAAATTGACATCCGGGACTCATTGGCCTGTATTAGTTACTTGCTTGGTTTTAAATTCTGTGGATCTCACATTTTGATCACGGTACCTTCAAACAAATGGTAAACAGTGGCGTAGCAATTAGTAAGGTGGGCCTACCCATGGACCCGGGCTCAAGAATACTGATTGTTTCAGAACATTTACAAGTAACAAGAAAATCATTTTTTTTTCAAATCACTCATCCTTAATTAATCTGATTGTGGTCTCTGGCTTGCCATTCTATTTCTTTCTATTCTAGTTCTCTCTATTCTATTTCTTTCTATTCTATTTCTTTCTATTCTATTTCTTTCTATTCTAGTTCTTTCTGTTCTAGTTCTTTCTGTTCTATTTCTTTCTATTCTAGTTCTTTCTGTTCTAGTTCTTTCTGTTCCATTTCTTTCTATTCCTTTCTGTTCTTCTTATCTTATCTTATATAATACAGACGTTACTTCAAAAAAGAAGATGATTACGTGCATTCAGTCATGCATATTAACCAATGACTTAAATTCTGCCAAGTCACTGGTTTTCCTGGCTAGCTCAGGCAACCCATTCCATGCTCTAATAGCACTAGGGAAGAAGGAGTATTTGTACAAATTTGTCCTAGCATATGGGACGAGGAATGTGTCTTTATCTTTCTATTCTATTTCTTTCTATTCTATTTCTTTCTATTCTATTTCTTTCTATTCCAGTTCTTCCTGTTTTATTTCTTTCTGTGCTATGTCTTTCTATTCTATTTCTTTCTATTTTATTTTAGTTTGTGTTGTGACATCGCCGGTCAGTGTTAAGGCCTTGTATAAATATCAGTCTGGGTCGAACGCCATGGTCAATTCACCACTAATAAAGGGATTTCATTTAAAGATTCAAATTTTAATTAAAAATGTATTACTCAGTCCACAACACATGTATTTTAATCATCAGGGCCGGATTTACACTTGCTAAAGCCCTAAGCTATTTGAGATATGGGGCACCTTGTAATTAACAAAAGGCATTTTTTCCTTTTCTATTTCTTCAAAATGATTGAAAATAGCTCTGAACTCAATTTTGGAATCCCCCCCCCCCACCCCAATGTAAATGGGGCGCTAAGTATAGTTAATGTTGATAAAATGTTGATAAAATGTTGATAAAATGTTTGACATGTTTCGGATGTTCCTACAGAGTTAAAGATAGTTTACTTCCTAGTCCAAACCTCCCGCAGGACGACGGGGGATGGGAGCGGGCAGGGTTTGAACCCTCGACCGTCGATAAATCCGAACGACAGTCCAGCGCGAAAACCGCACGACCAGGCAGCTAAATCCAGCACTGATAAATGATCTATGATCCTAGTGAAGCTATTGAGCTTGTTTATATCAAATATAGCGTTCTAAACTCCTTAGTACTGTTTTCTAGACACAATACTGCTTTCAGTATTGCTTTCATTCAGAATTGATGCTACACTCTTTCCAATGCACTCTCGACATTCAGAGACTCGGACGTTTCTTCACACCTGAAGACTTTTACGTCCTGCTCCAAATCTCATGCAGGACGTCAGTGGATTGCAGCGGGCGGGAATCTCGAACTCCTGCAATGATTTTATATCATAACTAATAAACAGGCAGAATTGAGGGGTGGGGTTCTTATGAAATTTGAGAACCTTTGTCTGGAGATGTAATTCCGTATTAATTAATTTCGGGCAACAAACAGGTGTTCTGTGCTCGCGATAAAACAAAGCGCAGTGTGAAGAGAATTGTATCAAGTCTATAAGAACTAACAAGAAGAGTGGAAAAAAGTATACTCATTTTTATTTCTGTCTGTTTTTTACTGTATGTCTGTCAGTCTGTCCGTCTTCTTCCTGTCTGTATTTTGGTATATATGTATTCTATACCATTTTTATCTCTCTCTCTCTCTCTCTCTCTCTCTATCTATCTGTCTATCCATCCGTCTGTCTATCTATCTATCTGTCTTTTATTTTATCTTATTGTCCCTAGTCTGTATCTTGCTTAGCCTGGCAGTCAACATGTCTTCTGTGTGTCTCTCTTATCAAAAGTCATTATACCCTTTGTCTATTTGTTACATTTCAATATATTTTGTATCTCAACTATTAACTATCTCTACTAAACTATTTTGTCTTACTGCCTACTTAATGAGTGTACAAAAAGTGGGAAAGAACATTAGTATGTAAATATAAATGGATTGTATACAACAAAAACGTATAAAAACTTGGATTTAGTCTTGACAGTGATGTATTTACTTCCAGATGGTAGGATCTGTTGTCATCTTTCTCGTGTTGAGTTTAATACAGATTTGTTACGGTAAGAAGCCCTTTTTAAATCTGAAATATAAAATCTATTGCAACAAAAATATGTAATTCTACTAAACTCTGCTGGTAGACTGTACACTGTTAGGCTTGGTACATTCTCCTATCTGTGGGTGACTTTCTTTATTTGCTCCTTCAGCCTTATTGCCATTAGAGTATGGAATTGGTTGCCTGATTCAGCCAGGAAAACAAAGATTTAGCAGAGTTTAATTCATTGATCAACATGCATGACTAGATTGACACATGAAATGCGTAGAACGTAATTATCTCCTGTTTTGAATAAATGTCTGTAATCTATAAGATAAGATGAGATGACTAGAGTGTGTGGGCGACTTTCTTTATCCCACAATACTAAGAATGCCTTGAGGTATTTCTATTTTTATTTTTCGTAGTTGACAAACATTAACAGCCTACTCAATGTTGTAGTTATATAGCTCCCATCGTGATCGAAGATGAGCACATTTCTCATATCTTCGAAGATGGCTGTAAAAAAAAAGCCAGCCGCATACGTGGCATGGGTAGGTTTGGTTAGTTGCAGATAGTCCTGTTTCTTCTCTCATCTTTTTATAGGTTCGGCGCTCTTTCACCCTGGTCACTTTTCTTGCTTCAAATCTCGATACTACAAGACTCACAGCTTCAGGCCATGAAAAGCGATCGAGAGCTAGTGCTTCCCAGCCGTGAAAGTGGATATCGCACTCCTTGAGAGTGTCTTTGTAGCGCTTGTATTGACCTCCCTTTGGAGCGCTTTCATGCCAAAGATGTTTGCGCTCCATCATGGACATACGGTGGCAAAACCGCAGTACAAACAGCGATGTCCGTGCAATCGCCTGTATGGACTGTATAGAAGGACTTCTTTTGGTCTGACAGTTACGCTGGGCAGGTCACGTATCCCGTATGAAGACGAACGTATGCCAAAGACAGTATTTTTTGGTGAGCTTAAAGGTCGTCGACGTAACAGAGGTGCCCCACTGAAACACTTTGAAGACCAGCTTAGGCGCCAACTTGCCTTAGCTGACATAGAGGAGAGAGACTGGTTGCCTGCGGTCTCAAAGCGAGGGAGCTTGAGGTAACTCACAAAGGCCGCGGTATACACGTTTGAGACCAAAAGAAAATCCACTGCCGAGGACAGACTCAGACTTCGAAAAGAAAATTTTAATCGACGACCGGCTTACAATGTTTATGCTTGCCCTGGATATGGAAAATATGTAGGTCAAAGCTGGGGTTGCCTTGCCACGGAAAATACTGCATTCCTCAGTAATCTTTGGACTCGAAGACAAGCCTTATTATTATTATTATTATTGTTATTATTATTGCATATACACAACATGAAATATTTTGCATTAAAAATTTGAATTTTCGCATAAGAACAACTTAAAGTTGTTGTGTATAAACATCTTGAAATTCTTGCATATTAATAGGCCCACGAGTTTTGGTTTTAATTTACTTAGGCTCACAATGCCAGAGACGAGTTTGTTACTATACCAACTGGTCGCAGTACAGAAGCGGCGTGGGGAAATTCTTACCAGAGGACATCGACCCTTTTCTGTGCACCCATCTCATCTTCGCCTTTGCCAAAGTGAAAAACAGCAAGATAGAAGCCGTAGAATGGAACGATGAGGATACCGACGTGATCAAGGGGCTGTAAGTATGACCCTTGTTTCTTGACTGGAAGTGTTGTGAGTATGACCCTTGTTGCTTGACCAGAAGTGCTGTGAGTATGACCCTTGTTTCTTGACCGGAAGTGTTGTGAGTATGACCCTTGTTGCTTGACCAGAAGTGCTGTGAGTATGACCCTTGTTTCTTGACCGGAAGTGTTGTGAGTATGACCCTTGTTGCTTGACCAGAAGTGCTGTGAGTATGACCCTTGTTTCTTGACCGGAAGTTCTGTGAGTATTACCCTTGTTTCTTGACCGAAAGTGCTGTGAGTATGACAATTGTTTCTTGAGCGGAAGTTCTGTAAGTATAACCCTTGTTTCTTGACCGGAAGTGCTGTGAATATTGCAATTGTTTCATGACCGGAAGTGATGTGAGTATGGCAATTGTTTCATGACCGGAAGTGATATGAGTATGACAATTGTTTCATGACCGGAAGTGATGTGAGTATGGCAATTGTTTGTGACCGGAAGTTTTGTAAGTATGAAAGTTAAAAGTTAAAAGTTCATTCAATTAGTTTTTCTATAATCTAAGAGAAAACAATTTTTTTTTTCTAATTTTACAAAGGTCATGGTAAGTCACACCGTCTGTCTGTCTGTCTGTCTGGTGCATATCTTGCACACGTTTTTTTTCTCCCACTTCCCATTCTTGGATGAAGTGGGAATTTCGCACAATTATTCATAGTCGATGACAATAAATGAATCAATACAAATTGAACCAGTTAGTTAATCCATTATTGGTATTCAATTAATTGTGTTTTATATAAAAAGTAGAATGCCAGAAGGTCGACTTTCACAGGACATCCTGTATGGCGATCTAATAGAAGGCAGGAGAGCCGCTGGTCGCCCACTTTTACGTTATACGGATGTATGCAAACGCGACATGAAGCTCTTCAAAATCGGCACTGGCAACTGGGAAGAGGTGGCACTGGACAGATCCTCATGGAAAGAGAGCATAAAGGAAGGGTCAAAGATTGCAGATGCCATACACAACAGAAGCAGAAAAAAGGGTGAAAATGCAACGACTCCTGGTGATTATATATGCCCAACCTGCGATCGCAGCTGTGTATCAAGGATTGGCCTCTTTAGTCACATAAGAAGTTGCAAAGGGAAAAGATCGTCTCTCGAGACGTAAAATGCCACAGATATAAAAAGTATTGAGAACTGCAGTATTGAGAATTATGACAGTGACTTTGCAGTTCTTCGCTTTGTGTTTTTTTTTTTCTATATTTTCCTTCGCATTGACTAATTATACTGTATTTTAAAGCTTAAAGAACGTTCAATTTTAAAATTTACCTTCATTATTCATTAGTATGAGAAAAAAAATCCCAGATAACATTTCTTGTAAATATCATATTTGTTTTCTGTTTAGTTATTCAAGGTTAAATAAATTAAAAGAAGTCAATCCAGAACTGAAGACGCTGCTGGCTGTGGGTGGGGCCTCTGCAGGGTCCACCCCGTTTACTGAAATGGTGGCGACGGCAGAGACTCGAAGAAGTTTTGTTCAGACGAGCCTCATGTATTTACGTCAGCGCAATTTTGATGGCTTAGATCTAGACTGGGAGTATCCAGGGACTTCAGGTCTTCCTGAAGATAAACATAGGTTTACACTGCTGGTACAGGTAATACATACATAAGCAACAATCTAGTTCTCTCTCTCTCTTTATCTTCTCTCATTCTCTATCTATGTCTCTTTTTCTTTCACTCTGTCCCTCGTTCTCTCTCTCTCTCTTTCTATTCTTTTTTTCTTTATCTAACACTCTTTATCTCTTTTTCCTTTTCTCTCTTCCTTTTTCACTTTCTTTCTCTCTTTCACTCTCTCTCTCTCTCTTAATATCTCTCTTGTATTCTCTCTATTTCTTGTCTCATTCCTTCTCTTTCTTTAACTTTTCATTCTCTTTAAATCCTTTTTTGTACCTCTCTGTGTATCTCTCTTTCTCTCTCCCTTTCTTTCTTTTTTCTCTCTTTTCCCTTTTTCTTTTTCTTTCTATCTCTTTTTTTTAAAACTTCTATTCAACTCGGGAAACGGAAAAACCTTCTGGGTGGAACCTGGACACGGATCTCGAAAACGACTCTTACGATTTTTATAGAAATTTGACAGTTGATGTAAACTGTTGGAAAAAGAATGACTAGCTCGTTGGCCACACAGGGAAAACTCTGGTTTGACCGTTACATTTTTTGTTGTAGTGAAAAACGAAATAAAATTTAAATTTGATTAGAGAACGAAAAAATATTTATCTTGAACGGACTTCTGGTATTTCCGCATGTAATTATCCCCCTTTTCATTCTAGACATAGACATAAATAAATATAGACTGGCCGATTAAAGAGTTTTATGAAACGAAACTTTGTGACTTTTGTGTACTTTATTATTGAGCATTTATGAGCAGTATAAAAGTTAAGTATTCATATCTATTTCAGCCATAACCTATATAAGTATTACAATATTTTCACTAGTGTTTTGTTTAATCTCTAAGAATGAAGATCATGCAATTTTTCAAAATTCGGAAATCCGAATACAATAGATATACATGTTTTCAAGTTACATGAAGTTACTTCCTTCGGCCAGTCTATATTTATTTATTTCTATGATTCTAGAGTTTAAATACATTCATGTTCAGGAATATTTTGCGCATCGTATTCTAAGTCTAGATCCAAAGTCCTATCATTGAAATATTATAAAGTCTAGTAGATCTATACATTCGCTTATTCGGGATTGCTTCTCAGGGGGGGGAGGCGGCCTTACCAGAGCGCGAGGCCCTGGGCGAGTGTCAGAGGTGGGCCCTGAGCCGTAAGGGTGGACTATGTATACCGTACTACTTAAAGCTAGCGGGTTCGTCCGCCTTTAACGCCGTAGGCCCTATTTTGTTCCAAACCACAGTACCTTACTGTTGGCTGTTTGACTACATAACGTAGGCCTACTGTATTGTAATTGTTCCGCTAGTAAGATTTTGCCTTTAATAATCAACGTACTAATGATCCAGAAACATTTTGCATGAAAAAAATTAACAAATTAGATAATAATAGTTTCTGCTAAACCTGCTGGAGTCGGAAAGTAACTATTATTAACCGGAACAGTTACAAACTAACACTTATATACAGTCACAGATGGATTTAGTCACGGAACTTTGCTGGCTTTTCGCTGTGCAAACTGGTGGGTTTTTTTCAAGCCAAGGTGAACTGTTAAACAATGATAGCCTCTTAGAATCGACAGGTTAGAAGATGCTGTTTTTACAGAAACTGAACGGAATTTCGAAACCAAAAATGTCACGTTAAGAGCTTACATGGTAATTAGTATCATATAGCCTAGATGCAGGAACGAGCTTCCAAAATATGGAGCAACAGTTCCTAGTTTTTGAGAACTGGTCTGGTTTTGGAAACTGAAGGTAACAGGGAATCTCCTTTCGCGGGGTCCCTCTCATGCGCGGGGTCTGGGGCGGTTGCCTCACTTGCCACCCCCTTAGGCCGCTACTGGGGAGGGGGCTAAGGGCGAAATGAACATTGTTTGATTTTTTTTTTTTTTTTTTTTTTAAAATCTAGCATTCATTATTATTAAGAGCAAAATATCGCTCTATAATTATTTGCATAAAGGAAGTAATCTTTTTGAAAACAAAAAATAAAAAATATACATAATTATATGTCTTTTTTTGTCCATTGTATAATTTACTTTTTTGCTATCTAAATGACTTCGAGGGAAATTACTTTTTGTTATAGTATTTGTAATAGTTGAAAAGAAGTTTTAGAGTTACCTTGTCCATTTGATTTCATTTATTAATAGGAACTTGCAGCCGCTTTTGAAAACGAAAGTAGAACAAGTGGTAGACCTCGGTTGATTCTGTCTGCCGCTGTAGCCGGTGGGAAAGAAAACATCGATGCTAGTTATGAAGTCAGAGAGATCGCTGAGTAAGTACAATAAAGTAAAGGAAGAACATATGATCTCAGTTGGCTACACGGACCTCGCTGTGTACTATATGTTTTCCCAGACATACTGCTGACTAAGCTCTTGTCTACCTGTTAGTTTTAGTTCTAATTTTCCGCCTATCCTGGTTGTAGGCAGGGCCGTGTTTAGGAAGGATAGGCGGGGCCACAAAAAACGGGGCTTCAACAGAAGAGAATAAAATATATCCGAATTTCGTCTGGTCAGATTCTTTTTTTTCTATATTTTGTTTTCGCATTTTTCATTCATAAGTGGATCTTTATTAAAGTTCTTATGTCTAGGGTTCTTATTAAGAAAAGCTTTTCTTTTTGCCTTAAAATTGAGGCAAAATTGTTATACGCTTATGGTTAACTATGGACAAAGAATAAGGACTGTTTCTATAATGTTATTGTGCATTATATCCTCTAGTAAGTAGAATAAGTGACTGCAAGTCCAATTAAATTATTTTAGGTGAAATAGATCTTGAATAAAACGTTGAAAAACTTGTTTTTAAAACAAATATGACTCAAGTCTGTATTGAAAATTATAATGCAGATATACATAGAAATGCAGTGATAAAACAAAATAGTGAAAGAATCGAACATAATACTTTATCGCACATTGGTCGAAGTCTTTCGGGCCAGTGTAATTGGGTGGCCTTATACACCGTATTCGACTGTATAAAAAACTTTGTTTCGGGATTAAATTTAAGATTTGTCGAATCGAATGAGCGTCCGGTCCAAGTGTTCATACTGCTAATATAATTAGACGTTTTTTTTTGTAGTGATGCGCTCCGTGGTCATGGCCACATTCTTTCAAGCTTGCGAGTCCTGGACGCAGACTGCAGAGCTAAAGGGGTGGCATCCTAGCAATGGAATTTAGATGTTTCAGAAGGATCCTTGGTAGCACAAGAGATAAGAGACATAGCTGCTACATCGATTGGACCCCAAGATGACCTACTAACAATTGTAAAAAAAAACAAAAAAAACTAAAGCTCTATGGTCATATTACAAGTTTTTTCGGGCTCACAAAGACCTTCATTCAGGGAACAGTATCAGGAAAAAGAAGAGGCAGACAGAGAAAACGATGGAAAGACAACATAAAAGAATGAAAAAGTATGCCATTGAAAAGAGGCTCTATACAAGGTAAAAGACAGAGAGAAATGGAGAAAGACGGTCGACAACTCCTTGGTGATGCCCCAACTCTCAAACAGACTAACGGATGGGTGAAGGTGAAGGTGATTTATAATACTTATTACTTTGTCGTCTGACATTGTTCGTTGGTTGGTATCTGCAATTAATTTTAATGAACAAACTAGACACACACTTTCTTTACTCTATAAGCTAATTTTCATATTGATCTCACAGGTCCCTGGATATGGTCAACTTGATGACTTATGACTTCCATGGCTCGTGGGAGTCTGTGACTGGACACAACAGTCCACTCTACAGCCGTAATGGAGAAACTGGACCTGCGATCTACTACAACACTGTACGAAAGTTGGCTTCTACATACGTTGTTTTTGTTATCTTTGTAGTTATCTGCTTGGATGAATTTGTAGGCTATTACTGAGAGGTTACGTGACGTTTTTATTGCACAAGGTGGTAATGGGTATAAGCAATTCACTAATAAATTATTTCCAATAGCATGCGTCTCAAAGAGCCTATGACAAGTTCAACTATTGGCTCAGATATTGTGCCCGGCGATAGTTTTATACCTGACAGGAGAAGGGGCAAATGCGAGCAGCTAGAGTTTGACCAGCAAGCTTAGGGCAGGACAGGCTCGTCTGCATTGGCTAAAATTCCAGTACCTTGCAGTTATACCAAAAAAAATGGGAAAGGATTCGGCAGTCAATTCTCTGGAATATCAGGACCCAGTTAAGGAAATTGAACCATACGGTGCAATACCTTGCAGAACCGGTGGCGCCTTATTAGCTGTATGGGAATAAGGGATGAGAGGGGAGCTAGTGACGTAGTTCATCTCGTTTTAGCGCGTTCCTCTGCCCACATGACTACATTAAGAGTAAGCTTATGTACATGTACTTTTCTGTTTTAGATTGAGTTTTTAATTTTATCATATTATAAACTTTGGGGCAATATATTTTTTTTGTACATTTTTGTAACGTAATAATTTTTTACAAAGCTTCTATCAACACAATCTGTATTTCTGGTTCAAGGTTTACACACGTTAACATAAACGCAGATAACCCCTTCCCCCCCCTCCCATTTAAGTTTCCCAGACGTGATAGGATCATAGCGCATTGAGAAAGCTAAGAGCATGAAATTGCGCTAAAGAAAAGATAATCGGTAAATAATATTTCTAATCGCACAGATTTATATTGTCAGTTAATTCAAAAAAAAAAAAAAAAACAGAAATGGAAAAGTGGTTTGAGTGCTGTGACAATTCCCAAAAAGCCCGTGGAGTCTTGGAGCGCATGAGGCGCCCTGACCGCACTTCCCCGTGGTGAAGGCTGTCCAGGCCTGAGCAAGCTATTATAGCACAGTGCAGGACAGGCCATTGTCCTGTTGGCTTATATTTCTCACGGCTATGGCCAAATTTCGATTCACGGTGCCCCCGCTGCGGGGAAGAGGAGGAAACCGTGCCTCATATTCTGTTTGACTGCCCCAGACTTGCTGATCTCCGTCTCGACAGGTCTGGGAAACCAACAATTCTCGACCTGTATGGCCACATTTATGCACTACGCAAGACAGCAAGGTTTCTGTCCAGGGCTTTTGCAAGAGAAGATTTGAGCCTCTCAAGCCCTCACTCAAATGGAGTTTGATAATGATGATGATGATGATTATTGTCAGTCTTAGATCTATTACAAAATCTAATTACATGACTGATACAAATTAATTGATACAATTACCCATAATATTTTTTTTTTCAAAGTACTTTTTATGTTTTTCTTACATTTTGTTTTTAGGACTTTGCCGCCAAATACTGGGTTGAACTTGGCACACCTAAAGCCAAATTAAACATTGGTTTGGCTACCTATGGGCGTACATTTATATTGAGCGACGAAAGAAGTAACAGTGTAGGCGACCCAGCAAGCGGACCAGGAGCAGCTGGTGCTTTTACCTCGGAACTAGGTTTTTTGGCTTTTCATGAGGTGAGTTCCAATGCCATAAGTGTTTTTTATATCTTTTTTTAACTTCTTAGCTTAGCTAGTTTACAAATATATATTGGGCGAAATGGTTTTCGATATTAGTATTTTAAAAATCCACTGAATAAGCGTCTTTTATTCTGATGGGGGCACTAAACAAAAATAAAAATCAAATCTGATTATTTAAAAAAAAATTGAGGTCATTGGGGTGTGCTATGTTTAGCAGCTGCTAATGTAAGCAAGTCGCTACATAAAATGTCCATTTTAAAAAATGTGCGTGATATTTACATACAAAGTGCATTCCTAGTCTTTATAAACAAACATAAAAGTGTTCTTTTTATTTTAACAGCTAGTTGACCAGAAAAAAACAACACCTTTAACAAATATTTATATTTGTTCAGAACATTTCTTGTACATTGTATAAATATATTTCACTTGGTGATATTGAAAATACACAAAAATTGTCTTTCTTTGTTAACATATTGTAACATTACCTCCCTTACATTTATGTAATTGTTTTAGAATTGATGTATTATTATGACAAAAAAAAACGCTTGCATAACTAATTTTTTTTAAACTAAACGGTTTTGCTTTTGGAAAACCAAAAGTAGTCGTTGCACCTAAACTTTTCAAGACGCATCGCATGGTGAAATAATATTTTTCATTTTGCACAAACCTAATAGTGGCTTTTCCCCTTTCGGGGGCCGCTAAAAATAAGATTCAGGTAAAAATCCCCAGATATGGGTTATTCAAATTCATTTTGGAAATTCAAGGGCAGCCGTTCCATCGGAAGATGCAAAGGCTCAAGAGTGTGTTATTTTTGGGGAAGGGGCGTGTCATTAAAAAATAGTGCATGTGGGGGGCCGGCATCAGGGCCGGCCTTAGGTAATTGGAGGCCCTATGCTAAGGGAATAGGGAGTTCCTGGACAAAGGGAATAGGGTGGCCCCAAATGAAATAGAAAAAAGAAATTAAGAACGAAAAATACTTAAAGAGTTAAAAACCTTCTTGTATCTATATCTAAATCAACAAATAAGTTAAATTCATATAGCGTCGATAGAACAAATGTACTTAATGGACGACTCATAATCACCAGACAAGAAATAACGTTTCGACATTTTACCAAAAGGAAGAAACATTTGGTGAGATTGGAGTTCTGCTATGCTTGAGATGTGATCTATGTTTCGCAACTTTTTTTCTAAAAATAATTTCTTTGGTTTTGGTCAGTGATGCCCAAAATACGACCTGCGGGCCAAATCCAGCTCGCAAAGTGGTTCCATCCGGCCCGCCGTAACGTCGACACAAAGTGTAACGCCCCACCAACCCCCATTTAAAAAAAACAAACTTGAAAAATGTATCTTTACTTTCGTTAGGCCCTTATTTTTCTCTGATGGATTGCACGTTTATGAAATGAGACTTTGAATGTAAAGTCTACCAGGAAAAGTGAACGCACCTATACTTTTTTGTGGAACATGATAATAAGCTAACATATTTGATTTGTAAATAAAGTGTGGCTGTTTAAAAAAAAAGCTTATAACAGGCATATGAAAACAAATTGAAAAGATTGTTAAACTAGGTCTAGAGCAGGCATGTCAAACTCATTAAGGCGTATGGGCCGCATAAAAACTTACTATGACCTGAAGGGCCGCAGCCAAAAATAAGTTAGAAAACATAGCCTACTAACTGTATGTAAATTAGAAACAATACAATAGAATACGCAGGAATTAGTGGAATACCTGTTCCTTAGTTAGATACATTTGTAGTGCTACTGTATAAATAAAATTTTTTATGGTTATGGATTATTTACGTTATCCTGATGCTTGATATCGTTTCTGGGATACAAGTTTATTAATGTCAGGTTGAAGTTTGTTTGTCACTGACACTTTCATCACTGATGAGAAATTTCGATCAGATAAACTTGAAAGGTGCAGGTGTTTTGTAGCTTTCATAGTGGAAAAACAATCAAATCCGTGTCCAATGTCATCTAGAAACATTGAAAATTGGCGATGATATAAGCTACGGTCACCAATAAAAATAAAAACTGGTCTGAGTACATGTTGAAACTGTAATAACTTTGCGCATAATGCTTCTTGGTGAATGATGCACTGAAAATGATCAAATTTAAAATTAGCATCAGTCTCTCTTATTTTTTTTTTGCAAGCAGCTTTGAACCAGCAACATATCTAACCCCAATCATGGTTGGTGCGCACCTTGCGCCATTTGTTGCTAGTCCAGCTAGCTTTAGCAAAGGTAAATTGTACTGCAATATCACCTCCTGGAATTTCTCACAAACGTCCTCGCTTGTTGTAGTGTTATGTATTGTCGTTTTTTTGTGGTGTTATGTATTGTCTTTTTTTTGTGGTGTTATGTATTGTAGTTTTTTTTTGTGGTGTTATGTATTGTCGTTTTTTTGTGGTGTTATGTATTGTCGTTTTTTTGTGGTGTTATGCAGAGAACAGAACTCCTCATGTACCTCAAAATTCCTATCAAAAGTCCTTATGAATATAGCCAACTGTGCTACACCCTTCTCATCAATTGACTCATGGAGAGCCAATGAAAAGAATTCAAAATCAGCTATTTTGTTCTTTAATTGTTCACGCAAGCTGACTGACATGTCATTTATTCCATCTGCCACAGTGTTATAGTTAAAGTTATTTCTTTGACTGCTTTCACATTTTTCTGGACTTCCGCAGTTTTAACGACATAGAATCACCTCCACTAAATGATTTGCTACAGCTTTCAATTAAGTTTGACAAAATGGAGCTGGCTTTCGCTACAGACTCACTCTTGTTTTTCAGTTTAACAACTACTATTTTTCGCCTTTTTAAAACTATTTTTCAATTCAAAGTAGCTTGTCATCTCTCATTTTCCCGGTGTAAGCATCATACGCCTTTTTGTGATCAGCGTAATGTTGTTTGACATTGTACTCTTTGGGCACTGTAATGCAGGAATTGTATTTTAAAGAAGTGAACCTTATTCGATACTGACGTGCAGAGATAATTTAACTCCCATCTATCATGAAACGTTCTATTTTCGTCCTAAAATTTTTCTTTTAGTAGCGGTTGCTGCTGTAGTTAAAAATTCTTCATCATTCTTCACTGGTTTAGGTCATCAAATAATACGTAATAAACATATTACACAGTAGAGCGGGGCGCGTTGATTATTATTCAACTTATACGATTGGATAACCTGACTTTTAGCAAATAAATTACAACACATACAGATTTCATACATACATTAATCGTCTTCACCTCATAATAAAAATATTTTTTAACCCATTATATCATTCAAGATGCATATATGTATATCCAGTTGATTGCCTAACTTTTAACAACTAAAAATTAATAATATGCGTTAAAATACAAGAAAAACAATACCGTCACAAACAAAGCCCTGCTGTATAACTATTCAAGCTTGGAGAATACAGCGACACAGGCAAATATCTTTGCTTTTAAAAATATCTTACCAGTTCAACAGCGATTAGCAAATTGTTTAATTATTGTAATTATGTAGTTGAAAGCGTTCTAGACTAATGCTTGAATAAAGTCGAAGAAATGGTAACTAGGGACGCTGAAACAACTGTACTGGATACTGTATAAACGATTCTAATTACCTCTCTCCAGATCTGCCCTTTGATTTCAGCCGGTGCTGTTGTCAGAAACATATCAGACCAACAGGTACCATACTTAACGTTTAATTTACTCTGGGCGGGATACGACGATGTGGCCAGCCTACGAAACAAGGTAAACAGCCCAAATATTATTTTTCTACTATCTACCTATTGGCTATTGCTGTGTTACATTAAATTTGTAATATACATAGAAAATAAACAAATAATTCATTTTATGCACTAGAAATACTATTCATAAACTTAAAAACTACTTATTTAACTCTTTTGATATCAATAACCACCTACAAATGACAATTCTTTATATTCTGCTCCTCACGGTCTCCGTAGAGGAAAATGGGAGTAGAAGTTGAGTCAATCAAACCCGGAGATGGCACCAAGTTCGATTCCTCAAGAGATCGTGGCAAACCTTTTGAGACTAAGATAGGTGTGGGGAAAGTCATTAGAGGCTGGGATGAAGGCTTTATCATGCTTAGCAAAGGAGAACGTCCCAAGTTGACTATCAGTCCAGATTATGGGTATGGAGAGCACGGAGCTGCTGGAGTGATTCCACCCAATGCAACTCTCATCTTTGATGTAAAACTCCTTGATATCATTAGGAAAAAATAAATAGCCATAATAGTCATACTCTTTTAACACAATGTATAATTCAGGCCAAAGTGTGTTTGTTTATAAAACTTTTCTGTACCTTGCAGTTTGGTGCATTTATTAAAATTCTAAAGTTTAAATGTTCCTCCCCCCTCTTAATATTAGAAAAGGCAAGTAGATTTGTATCTATATTTCTAACATCTATTTCAGATGTCTAACCATGATTTTCAAAGCAATTTGTAAACTGTCTAGTCATTATATGACAGAGTTTACAATAGAATAGTTTTTAGTATTTATTATAGGCATTTTTTCTTGTTTTGTCAATAACATTTTCATTTGTTTGGGCCATAAGACTTGTTCCATTTTGTATAGGTCACTCTCATTACTATTTACAACTTTATATTTAAAAAAAAATGAAATTGGAAGCCAAAATTCAATAAAGAATAGAAAATAAAAAAATAAAAAAATAAAAAATGTAATGGCTTTCAGATTTTTGAAAAATTGCTAAGGTAGTTGACTAGCATAGTTAATAGAATACAAGGTTCCTATTTCCAGCCATCTAACGTCAGAATGTGTCCTATAGGAATTGGTTGTCATTTAAGTGTGTTTGTTTTATTGCTGACTCCATACAGTTTATTAAACATGGGGAGAAGTGCCAAATACAAGGGGAACTAGGTAAAATATTGTTAATACTTTAAAAGTTATAAATATAACAAAGCATGGGGGGGGGTACACACTGCAACGTGCAATAACAAAAACTGTTACTACTAACAAAGGAAACAAAATAGTTTTATGCTAATGTTTTGCTTGGGCTCAGACTTTGTATGTTTTGGTCATGCTAAGATCTTGTAAAAAAAAATACAAGTGGGGGAGAGATAAAGCTCTTGACATCCACGTTAGATCACCTCTTTGTGTTTTATAGTTCTTTATTTTATCGGAACCAAATACAATCCTACCTCCGTGATGAAACATTCCAATAACTTGATTGATGTTCCAATCTTAAACTTAGAGTTCACTTTCAGAGTTTCTAATGATAACACGTACTTTTGTAAAAAAAGAATACAAGTCTATGGTGTCCAGTTACTGTCTCCTTTTGTGGAGTAAAGGTAGAATGCTAATCTAGTGATTTTTGTTTTAAATAAATATAGTTGCCATAATTAAGCTGGAAATGTTATTGGTATAAGCATTGACATTTTGTAAGTAAATCATTACGTTTACTCTGAAAAATTGTATGTTTCGGTTTGCAAGAAAACTGTGCTATTTATGGATGGATATCCCGGGTACGCTATTCTGCCTCAACGTGGCACTTGGGTGGAAACGACCATTTGAGGAAGTGATTAGGCTAAATGAATTGCAAAACAAAACTCCTGTGGGAGTGTCCAAGGGAATGCGAGTGCTTTCCCATTGCAAGGTGCGGAGTTGAAAGAGAGCTTCCACGTCCCTGTCGATAATCCATGCGGCTTTCCTCAAAGGACCGTTACACTAATGGCGAGTCCTGCACGATTAGCTTGGTACAACAAGGGAAAATGGCGGAGATTCCCGTGTACTCGGCCTTCGGCCATGCATTCTAGTCCATGCGCCCGGAGTGCCAGATATATCGGAAATAGCAATGCTTTACATAGGCATTGACTTGGATCTCTTCCAGACAGATCGGTTTGTTCAAGCAGGCTTACACGCCTAGAGCTCGAAGAGCCTTCGGCTCAGCTCTTTTGACAATCACACGGTATGGATGGATATAGTTCAGATATATGTAGTGTTTATGTATTTAAAAAAAAGCAACTTTATCTAGTCACTAGTATACATAAATGTTTGCAGCACCTTATTTATTCTTTATCCTTTTGTATATGCCAGTCTGTCTTGACATGGTAGGTTTATAAATAAATAAATTATAAATTTTAGCTTTCATGTAGCGCTACTTTCATGCTTATAGCATGCTCAGAGCACTATGGTCCAAATTTCATTTGTAAACCGGTGAGTGGAAGGGGTACCTGGGAGAATTTTTTTTTCCGTGCTGCATTTAGGCGGTCAGTAAACACAACTTCTTAGGTAGCCAAGCCAAGTTGAAGTGTACTTAGCCTCTCGACCCACGCATCCCACCAACGATGATATTTCACCCACGCATCCCACCAACGTTGATATTTCACCCACGCATCCCACCGACGATAATATTTCACCCACGCATCCCACCAACGATGATAAAGCTTATGTAAGGGCTAAGGGAGAGAACAGCTAATTACTACCATTTTTCTAAAAAATAACAGGGTTTAGCTCCCTTTCTGCCATATAAAACAAAACTTATGAATTAGTACTAAATGATTGAGCAATTAGTTAGTTTTTGGATTCATTCCTGTATTGTCATCAACTATGAATAGTTTTGCAAACTTCAAGTTGATCCGAGAATGGGAAGTTTTATGAAATGCATATCATAATTGAATAAAGGGATTAAGTCCATGCATACATCTACATCACCAATTAAATATCTTTTTTTTTCTCATTATTTCGATATCAAACAAAATAATTAATCGCCAAAATCACGCAAACTATTTAGTTAATTTTTTATTCATTTATATCTTGTCAGGTTCAATAAATAATTATGCAAAGTTTTAACTTCATTCGAGAATGGGAAATGGGCGAAATAACATGCTCAATCTTTTTACCAGACAGACAGAGTGTTGATATAATCTTTGTAAAAAGGTACTATGAACGGTCAACGATTTACACCTGGGAAAATAAAAGGCACTTGTAGGGGAAATGTATACTATAAAACCACTGGCGGACCCAGGGGGGGGGCGGTAGGGGCGATCGCTCCCCCCACTCGCCCCCTCCCCCGAAGGGGGGGAGGTACGGACGAATTTTAGTATAGAATTCACACAATTTGTATGCGAATTTATTTCTTATGTTAATAATATATACTAATGATTTCTATTTCAACCTACTTTTTAAATTATTTCGCCACCCCTTCTAGTATTTTGTCCGATTTGGTAGGGTCGGGGGGGGGGGCGATGGCATCAATCCGCACACCCCCCCCCCAACCATAAACTTTCGAGTGGGGGGGGTCCTATTTATTTGCAGAAATCCCAGCTTGCTAACGGAATCAATTAAATATCTATATGGTTAACACTTGTTATTGGTATTTTAAATGGTCGTTCACCTGTTGGCCGATTGGAAGGGGAGGAGCGAATACCTCTACTGCCCTTCCCATCTAAACCTTTGAGTGGGGGGGGCGGTCCTACTTTTATGGAGAAATCATAGTATGTGAACAAAATTAGTCGAATATCTATATAATATAAACAGGTGGAAGTGCGATACATGCAATCACCTTCCCCCCCCCCCCCCCACATCGGACTAACCAATACTTTTTCTTTTTGTATTATAGTAAGAAATTACAAAATAAAAAAAAATCTGTCACTAATAAAATGTATACATGCTATAAAGTAAATTCTTATATCGAGTCGCCCAATCTCTATTCTTTAATGCAACATGCAATCATTAGCAGAAATTAGAAAAAGGAGCGAGGATTAATCGTTTTCATTTTACCACCCTTCTCCTTTCCAGAGTTTGTGTCATTTCACATGAATTGATCTAAGTTAACTATTTTTAGAAAGACTTTGATTTGGAAAAGTTATAATTCAAACGAAATTTTTCAATATAACAGTCACGGTTGAGATGAGTTCAAAAGCCAGATAATCATTTCCTAGTCGCCTTTTTTCAAAACCTTTACTCTATCTAATATTTTTCTAGTAAAATAAATTTAGGACTATAATTCACAATTTATGCTTCAGTTTTATTGAATATTATTTATCGAATTTTTTTTTTCTGCGGCGATTCTCAAAGCCTTAATCTAAATATGTGGGGTATCTTATCTTTTCAAAAAAACAAATCGGTTGTATTTGCAATGTATTAAGGGACTATAAATTCATATTAGAATATTTTTCAACTTTTTTCAAAAAGGTCCTTTATAATAGAATGCATAATGAGCTGTAGGTCAGAAGAATGCGTTTTTACTGCAGTGAAGAATGCCAGAAAATGCTTTTAGCGTCGAGGCTTCGCCCCGAATCCCACTGATGAATAATAAGCTGTAGATGTCAGGAGAATGCGTTTCTGCAGTGAAGAATACAAGAAAGTGCATTTGGAGTCGGGGCTTCGCCCCGAACCCCACTAATAAATAATGAGCTGTAGATGTCAGGAGAATGCGTTTCAGCCGTGAACCTCACTAAAAAATAATGACCTGTAGATGTCAGGAGAATGAGTTTCTGCAGTGAAAAATGCAAGAAAACGCTTTTGGCGTCGGGGCGAACCGAACCCCACTGAGGAAGCTTACAGCGCTCTGTCCTTTCCATTGAACGACAAGCAGCTCTGGGTTCTGACTTTGCTACTCAGAAGGCCAGAAAGATAAAATTTTTAGTAAATAAATGTAAGAACTATTTATTGTTAACTGATGGACATAGAACTAGATAGTTGATCATAGTTGTGTTTTCGTAGTTTAAATTTGAATAATGGGAAAATAACTACTAAAACATTGTTTTGTATTGTTTTACATGTTTTGGATGTTCCTTCAGAGTTAAGATAATTCCTTCCTAGTCCAAACCTCCCGCAGGACGACGGGGGATGGGAGCGGGCAGGGTTTGAACCCTGGACCATCGATAAATCTGAACGACAGTCCAGCGCGCAAACCGCACGACCAGGCAATTGGTTGTTGAGTTTGAAGACACTTGGTTTGTACGGTTTAATAACTCAAGCAAACGTAGTGATAATATCACTTACAAAAAGTTACACTTCTTCCATTGGACTGTCTTTTTGGTAAATACACCGACTGCTCGATTTGTAGTTACACACTAAATTTGTATTATTGGGTGAGAGGGGCCCCACCAACATATTCTTGAAGCCGGGCCCACGGGCACCTTGATACATCGATGTCTAGATCTACATTTAGATCTTAAGTGCCTGTGTAATTTACCTAAAAATTTAAGCAAAGCTTATAAAATAAAATAAAAAATTAAAGTAAATCTGTATTTAATAAACAACTGCTTTTTTTCTTATATTTATTGAATAATTCCAATGATATAGATCTAGTCCTTTAAATATAGACTTAGAAGTCGATTTTCTATAAAAATTAATTTATTAAACTCTTGAATCAATAATGCCTTACATTCGGAAACTCCCGAACGCGATAGTCCTTTAAAATTGATGTTGGTTGGTGATCTACGTCTAGTACTCAAGCCAAATTTATATTTTTCTTATAAAAAATTGAAACGGTCAAAGTAGGTTTTCCTCCGTGTGGCCAACGGGCTAGTCATTCTTTTCTCAGCGATACACATCAACTGTTAAATTTCGAGGAAAATCGCTAGATATTTTTTTGGAGATCAGCTTTCAGGTTCCTGACTTGAATTGTATTGTAAAAAAAAACAACATTCTCGTCTCCAGCTTGTTCTCACTACTTTCTCTCCCCTATTTATAATCTCAACTACAACAGAGTTTCACGTGGTTACATCAAAATCTATTCAGAGTATACAGCCTAATTATTCACTTGATTTTTAGTTACAATTACATCCGGAGCACGAACATACACCTCCGTAAAACTTTCTTTTGCTTCATATGTCAAATCTTTAGAAAAAAATTACATTCATTTTCTCTCTCTTAAATATTATAAAGTCTTGTCATTTATATATTCGCCTAACCATGGTTTCTTCTCTTTGAGGGGAAAGGGGGGGGGGGAAATGTTCAATTTTCTTTTAAATCTAAAATTTATTAGTTCTTAAGAGCAAAATATTTATCTATAAAATCTAGGTATTTTCTTTAAAAAAACAACAGCAGCATTTAAATATATTTTTTTTCATGTTTTAAACGAATAGTCTCTAAACTATAAAATCTAATGTAAGCAAATGTTTGACACTGTTAGGTCCAGTTCATCAAGAGAAACGGTTATGGTGGTACGATGATCTGGTCCCTAGATTCTGATGACTTTCGAGGCTCTTCTTGTGGTGCTGGAACCTTCCCTTTGACACGAGCTGTTGCTGAAGAGTGTGACGTTTCTGATGACACGTAAGTTTAACATTGGTTTAAAACTTTTTGGCGCCTTTTTTCCCACTTATTTCTATGAAACCAATTCCGTACTATTTTCAAAACCTGACAGTGGCACTATTATTATTTTATTTTGATTGAAATTTAGCTTGCTCATTTCTTCCTGTTTTTTATATGGAAATACTCAGCTATTGTTAAATCTGCGGTGTATTTTTTAATTATTTTAATTGGATTGTTTAGTCGACTTTGTCTGTTGCACAATTAAAAAACTATCAAAATATACAAAGTCCTTTTAAAACAACAACAAAAAATCTTATCTAATGGAAAGAGTTCCACATTTACAGCTGTATCTCTTAATAATGTAGAAGTTATTTTCTTTATTCAATATCTAACAAAATACTTAATATAGATATAGATATCCACCAGAGACAAAAATATTTCGAATAGTTAAAAAATGTGATCACAATAGATTATTTGTAGTAAAAAGCTCAGTGCATAGACTTATATAAACTATATCTAGACTGGACATGGAGATTATTTAACACTACAAAAAAATTAGTGAAAATTTTTTAAAAAGTTGAAACAAAGCGTTGTTTTGTAAAGTACTTATTAGAAGTAAAGTTGTTATTTTGTTCAACCCTAACCTATGTAACATATACTTTAACGTTTAGATTTAGATCTAGTAATTTAACATTAAAAATAAGAATACTCTCGTCTCATAGTTATTATTTTGCAATTTTTAGATACCTAATCCAGAAAGATCTAGGTAATTAATCTATTTAAATGTACATAAGATGATTAAAATCAACAGACATGAATTATTTCGATCTAGGATTATTTAAACACTATCTCAATGGAAACAAACAGGAAATGTGTTGTTTCATATATTTGTGTGAATATAGTTCTGTGATCAATTGCCCATTCTAAAGAAAATCCGAGAAATGTTTTTGCATTATTTGTAAACTTTGAAAGCTTCTAAGACAGAAAAGATTGATTGGGCGACTTTCCTTACAGCTTGATAAAGAGTTTACGTACATAAATATATATATATATATATATATATATATATATATATATATATATATATATATATATATATATATATATAGGTAAGTGAATCAATCAATGGTGAATAAGAATTTGTTTCCGGTTTCCAGTCAACTATAATAAGTCTATGGCTCAGTGATAACTTTTTTGTTTCAAATGTTAGAATCAGTGCATTCATTTGTCGCAGAAATACGTTCAAACCACAAGATTCAACAGAGACTACGCCATCAGCTGAGCCAACGAGCGCAACCACAGCTGGGTCAACCGATGCAACCACAAATGAGCCAACAAATGCACCTACAGCTGCGCCAACGAATGAGCTTACAGCTGCGCCAACGAATGAGCTTACAGCTGCGCCAACGAATGTACCTACAAATGAGCCAACGAATGCACCTACAGCTGCGCCAACGAATGCACCTACAGTTGCGCCGGTAACCACAGAAAGACCAACATCTTCTACGAAAATTAGTAAGTCACTTGTTTAGAAAACATAAACAGTAATCATTGAAAAAAAAATTTAAAACCCTTACCCTAACCCTGATATTAAAAACTATTACCAACGTTTCGAGTGTTTTTTTTTTTTTTTAGACTTGATGAATAGCTAGAGTAGAAAAAAACAAACAAACAATGCTACAGTTAAATAATTTATCAGGGTCAGATATGACACCCTTCTTTAGTCTCAACCGGATCTTCATGTCGCGGACTATGTCTGTATGACTTAGAGCACTCCAGGTCAGTAGACTAAATAATGCTTAAAAACTGAAACATAGCTTACTAATGCAAATATAACTTCCTAATAACATTCTCACAAAGACACAAACATAAGGACGCGTTTCTTATTCTATATGCTAGGACATATTCGTATCAGTGTTCTTCTTATAGCCGTAAGGATTAGAGTTGCCTGAATCATCAAGGGAAATCAATAACTCTGTAGGCTAAGTCTCTATTTAACATGTTCAGAACCTCTTGTATGAAAGACCGTCTGAATCTTATAACTTAGCTTATATCTATTTAAGAACCACAAATAACTTATATGGGCAAACTAATATTTAAAATCACCACACAAAAAGTATATTTTGGGTTTAGTTTTTTCAAAGCTTATGTCATCTCAATCTGTCTGTCTGTCAGAAGATTGTACACTTTATTTCTCCCACACCAGTCACCCACTATCTGATCAAGCTGAAAGTTAACACAATTACTACATTTAACTGACAACACAATAATCAATTTTTAAAAAAGCAAATAATGAACTATTGGTAACAAATTTTTGTGTTTGGTATCTCAAACAAAGGAAAGAAATAGTATTGACTGAAGGGCTGGTATAAACTGAATTAGTCCCCTTTATATTAAGCTGTCTCTGGGGCTTTGTTTCAATAGAAACTTATATAATCTTCCATGTTCATAGACATATTGGTTACTGTGTTGGCTTAAGAAGCCTAAGACAGCTTTACCCCAGAAGTTTGTTTTCAGGTCGTTCCATTTATTTTTTAAATCATTTTTAAAAGCGATCACTCAGAAACCCCCGTTCTTTTTTCACCTTTCTAACTGGTCCCACAACACAAAAAAAGTTGGTAAAAAAATATTTCTAATCGCACAGATTTATTATTGTTAGTCTAGATCTATTACAAATTTACTTACATGACTGATCCAAATTAATTGATACACTAAATATAAGTTTTTTTAAGAAGTATTGTTTCATTTTTGCTTGTTGCGTTTATTGTTTTACATGTTTGATATGTTCAAGTACATGAAAACTCGTCGACTTTATCCACATTTGAATCTCAGACTTTTCTATTTAAGAAACAACTATTCTCTACATTCTCTATGGCAGCGGTTCTCAACCTTTTAAGCTCGGCGACCCCTTTTTACAATCTCACTCTTCGGCGACCCCCATCCACACAGCAATAGAAGAAGAGACAAAAACAATCCATAGTTTCGATGGTCTTAGGCGACCCCTGGCAAAACGTCAAACGACCCCTAAGGGGGTTGCGACTCACAGGTTGAGAACCCTGCTCTATGCTGTTGAAAGTAAGACGCTGAACACATTGATGCCGAAGAACAGTGTTAATACCTTCAATTCAATAAAGATGTCGTAATCAAAACAACTCTATTTCGATGGCCCCTGAGGGCCCATATTAAACATGGGCCCGGAGAAAGGAAATCCAATGCGCCATGGTTGCTATGCCACTTTATAGCGAGCGAATTCAACCAATAATTATTAGACGCTACTTAACCCTTTCTCTCCGTTATTATTTTTCCACGTTTCGAAGGAATTCTTAATTTTACTCATTACTATCTCATTTCCCTGTTATGATTAAGCTTCAATAGCTTTGTTGTTTGTTGTAATAATAATGTTTCATTTGGTATAGAATTAAAGGGAAGTGCATGCTCTTTTATATAACACAAAGTCAGATTTATAAATTTAAACATTACTTTAATTTAATGAGGTCAAATCAACGATGATATCGTCGATTAGGAGAGAAAGAGTTAAATTAACTTATATGGACTTACAATATGTGGCATTTTACGTCTCGAGAGACAGATCTTTTCCTTTTACAACTTCTCATGTGACTAATGAGGCCAATCCTTGATACACAGCTGTGGTCAGAGAATGGACATTTGTAATCCCCAGGCATTATTACATATTCAACCTTCTTTCTGCTTCTGGTGTGTAAACTATCTGCAATCCAGGACCCTTCCTTTATGCTTGCTTTCCACATGGATCTATCCAGTGCCACCTTTTCCCCGTTGTTTGTGCCGCTGTGGAAGAGCTTCCTATTGCGCTTGCATGCATCTGTATACCTTGAAAGTGGGCGGCCAGCGGCTCTCCTGTTTTCTATTAGATCACTATACAGAGAGATTTGTGGGAGTTGAACTTATGGGATTCTATGAAAATTCTGTTCACTTATTATAATACAAAACAAAATGCTGGAAAGCGACAAAAAAAACCAAAAAAAAAAACTAGTGCTGTGAATAACATGTTCTTAATCAATGGGTATTATATCCCATTTCTATTTTACCACAACTGTTTTCACTTTGTACCATGAGTCCTATTCTTCATATTTCAGATTCGGGCTCAATGTGTAGCGATCTCGGACTCTCCGATGGCAATTATGCTGACCCCAACTCGTGCAGTACTTTCATTAGTTGCTCTGGTCTAGTGACTTCTGTCATGCCTTGCCCAGCTGGACTTGTGTACAACGTCAAGTTCGATTACTGCGACTGGTCCTACAACGTACCAGAGTGCTCTGTCTAGCATAGAGGAGAGAGATGTCTATCTTAAAGCTTAGTATTCACTGAGTATACAGCATTGCACGATATATGTCTTCTTCACCTTTTGTAATGGAGTTTTAGTGTCATTTAACTGGCTGCAGTGTGTCTAGTTGTTATGAAATGTGTGTGTGTGTTATATGTTGACGGTGGGAAGAGGTTAGCAATCGGTTGTCAATGATGCAACCAGAGGCGGCCCTAGCAGAGGGCGACGTCCTGGGCGAGTGTCATATGCGGGATCCATAGCCTATATAAATAGCTAATAGTTGTCCCTTTACCTTCGTAGATCAGACTTTTGCAGAATAGCTATTTAAATAAAAATACTTCCGCTTTTTTATTTATTTATTTTTCTGTATAGTGAAAAAAAATGATTACGTCATCGCCAAACTCTCTGGATGCTGATTGGTCCGAATAAACTTTAACACATAAACTGGTTCAATCGAGACCAATCGTTTTAGCAGGCCTTAGCACTGACCTGCGACGTCACAACCTGTGTAGACCAATAACTATCTGCCCCGTCAAAGGTCGTGAATTCAGAAACACTTGGCATGTATAGGTTATTAAGAAAATGCGGAATAATTATTCAGGGGATTACAGTGTTAGGGGATGTCTTGTGATAGTGTACGTATCCGAAATTAAATACTGCGGAAATTTTAATTTCGCGTGCTGTGTGAGAATGGATCTTCCTCTAAAGCCAAGATAACACAAGGTCTATATTTCTTTATTAATTCTAATCAGCTTTTCAAAAGCTGCATAATGATACAGCAATATAAATGACCTATGACTCTTTCGTGTAGAAATAAATATAGCCATAAAACTAGTTCAAACTTAATCGCTATTTAAATCCGATTGGATTTCATTAATGTACGAAATAAACGATGTTAATTGGTCGCTTCCTGCTGCTTGTTTTTATTGATGCCAAGGCGAATTGTTAAACTGAACGGTATTTGAAACCAAAAATGTCACATTAAGAGCTTGCATTGCAATTAGTATCATATAGAAGATGGAGAGGCTTCCAAAATATTGAGTAATGAGAACTGATCTGGATTGCGAAGCTGAAGGCGAAAAAGAAATCTACTACCGCAGGCCCCCCCCCCCCCCCCCGCTCGGGCGCGGGGCCTGGGACGGTTGCCCCACTTGCCACCCCCTAGGGCCGCTACTGGATGCAACATAGGTGGATTGTCGTCACTTAGTCTTAGTATGAAACGTAAGACTGAAAAGTTGTGTTATTGTAGTGAGATTTTGTTCAAGAATATAATTACTAAATTCTACTACATTTATTTCTTGCGCTCTTAAGTTGATTCTGTCGATATTATAAATAAAGTGTTATTTAGTTTGTTCACCAAAGGAAGTTATTCAAGTTATTTGACGTTTTACTAGTTAAGTTAATTAACTTAATTAGTTAAGATACATTACGGCTACAACGGTTTAGTTGTCTACCAGCAGTTTGGTCCTACAAATCAAGAACCGATAACAACACTAGTCAAATCGTTGTAATGGAGTTTCAGTGTCATTTAACTATGTCTAGTCAATAAATCACAATAAGTTTTTGTGAGGTGTATTAATGAGCCCATTTTATAGTCTATCAATTGCATCATATTTTGACAATATTATTAGCTGACACCTTTATTTGCAATAACAAAGCCCTTTTAAAAAAACTATTTTATTATTGATTTTATCACTAATAGTTAAACCCAGAAATCTGATGAAAACTCATAGGTGGCCCCCTAATTGATCTGCCAATCGGCAAGGAATTTTCAAACCAACACAGCGATTTGAGACTTTTTTTTTTTTAATCTAAAATAGCCCACTGTGTGTGTGAAAAAATATGAAATAAATTTTGGGTGTTTCCTGACCTTGCGGCCTTTTACAAAAACAATTTTTCTTAATTATTTTTAAAATCCTCACTTTTTGCCTGGTAAAATTTTATACACACTTATCCTCCGATCAAGTTCAAAACTTAGACTTATTTGTTGCACCTAACTATACATAAATAAAAGAAGAAAAAAAACAGGAAAGATAACTTAATCAATTATTAGTAATTAATGATTTAGTTGGATGTCAAACAATGGAAACAAGCATTCTAATTTAGTGATGTGGTTGCATATGTGGAGTTACTTCCCTTATCAGGTTTTATACACGTCGTCTCCTTCCGCATTCACGCATCAAGATGAGATTTTGCATAAATATTCATGGTTGATGAATCACATAATCAATACAAAAAATAACTAATTAGTTAATCATTTTTTATATAAATGAATAAGCTTATTTCAAGAGTATTGAGATATATGGTAGTTTTAAAATGTTCTTTCTCTTTGGTATTTCATAAAGCTCTGACTGTGAGTGTGTATCTGTTTCGTGTGCGAATGCTGTTCTATTTGCATCTATGTTTTTATCGTTGTAGCTGTTATTCTGAGCTGGACAGGTGTAGTCAAACTGAAATATCATCTGTTTGGACTAACTTTTGACCTATAAAATTATCTTATCTTAGACAAATCTTTTTTTCTAATATTTGCTTGTTTTTTCTTTACATTTTCCCTTCACATTATTCATCCTTTTATTTTTCTTTCCACTAATTTCTCTCTTACTTTTATTCCTATTTCTTTCTTTTCTTTTTCTTCTATTTAATTTCTCTCTTTCTTTATACTTGCGCAGCATTGTACTTTCTTTTGTTGACATTTAAATTTGTCTTTACATTAATTCCCCAATATTTCTTCTCGTTGAGTAAAATAATTTGTTGCAATATTGGTGCAACCGTTACATAACTCAGCTGTCACTGAATTCACCTCACTTTCACGTATCCCTCTGTCTGTTAAACCGTTGGGGCACCACGCAAGATTTTTCGACCGTCATCCTCCCTTTGTCTCTGTCTTTTGCCTTGAGTAGAACCTCTTTCGTTCATTCTTTTATGTTGTCTTCCCATCGTTTTCTCTGTCTGCCTCTTCCTCTTTTTCCTGGTACTGTTTCGTGATGGAAGGTCTTTGCGAGCCCCGAAGCTGATTTACGTTCGTTTTAAGCTTTCAGCGAATATACCGCACAAAATAATTATACAATTGATATAAAAAAAATATTAATACATTTTTAAAATTTTTTGGAGAAAGCTGATAGCTCATTGAGAAGTATAATTATTATTATTTATTATTATTAAAAAAAAAGTTTGTGGGCCTATTGTAAAGAAGTTTTGTAAATATAATTTCACATTTAGTTTCACAACATCGTGAGACCATTTGAACTTTGAGCTTAAATTATAAACCTTTTGAAAGTGTGAACTTGTGTATTGTTTCAATCTACTACAGTAGTAACGAAAGAAAGCATTTCATTGGAAGTTATATGTACACCTTCCTCTTCTCCCAAAGAACAAAAAAAAAGGATCAAGTGATTTCCGATAATTTCTTGATCTCATTAAAGCGAATTATTGAACTATTAATAATACAATTTTGTTGAATGACCGTGTGGCAAAACAAAAACTAACAAAAAACACATTTGTACAATATTGAATTCTAAAAATTGTGTATATGCGTAAAATGAATGTATTTGTGTTTAGACATAATCATTCTTTATTTCTACTTTATTGAACAAGTAAAACTGTTGAACAGAAATCAATATTATTATTTTGATAAGATTTTAGCAGTTTTTATGCGAAATGGAAGAAACCTAAACTTTAACGAAAAAATGCAATATATTTTGGAGAATTTATGATATTTCATGTTCGAGCATTTACTTTTAATATTTATATGATGATAAAGCTAAATTTGAATAACGCAAATTCTGAGGTTTTCTATAAAAAAAAAAGAAAGAAAACGTGTAGTTATGTGGGCTATGGAAGGTAAAAGTATAATCCGAAATAAAAGGAAGACTTGCTATCAAACGTTACAGCACCTTAATATGGACTGACAGTACTTTAACTTGGCAGCTCTCTCATTTTCATCTCGGCAAACGTAACACTGGAATGCAAACCACTTACGCTAAAAACGTTGACACCCCGACCGTAAGCAGTGGTACCCCATTCACCGTTAAGATTGACCCAATGGCAGTTATTGAACCACCACGCCCCCCCGTAAGCCAGGGCGCAGTTCCCATCCAGGTACAAATCATTGTCACTATCAAACGTGGTAAACCTCATGTCATTGTGAGACATGAGTGGGTCTGGGATTTTGGTAAAGTTCTCAATCTTCAGCTGGTACTTCTCCTCCTCACTCAATATTCGAAATCCCGTGTAGGTGAAGAAATGTTTTTTATCGTTGAATTCCACGTCGATTCTGAGCTCGTGCCGTCCTCGCGATGTCAACTTGAAGAGGTTCTCGTTGCCCAGGTAAAACTCTCCGACGTCGTAGTCGCCGAAGCCGTAACGGTACTCATCCCAGCTGTTGTAGAATGGGACAGTGCCGTTAAATCTTCGATGAAAGACGATCCAGCCTCCGCCGTCGGTCTTCGTGTCACACATGACCTTTAGCCCGGACTCCAACCTTACAACCACCCTTTCTTCTGTGCTGATGACATCACGGCAGGAACTGGGTTTCGGATCAAAGAAAGTAGATTTACCTTGAAGGAAATTAAAAAAAAAAGTATTAACAAGCATAAAAAAATACTTGAAAAAAAATTGCTTATCTAAGTAGAAAAAATCCACATTTACAACTACAGATAAAAAAAATTGAAGTTATTTCCCTTTGTCAATCTCAAAACAATAAATTATCAATAAATAATTCAGCATTGGTTAATTTTTTAATTAAATTCATTTTTTTGTCGTTAGGTATAATAAATAATTGTTTAAGTTTCAACTTGATCCGAGAATTGGGTGAGAGAAATATCATGTCCAATTATTTACCCACGTAGTTTATCGATATCTATGAATACTGAATTAATATCCCTTGTTGGGATCACACAAAATAATTAATTACCAATTATTAATTGACTAATTAATTAATTTTTAAAACTGATTCAAGTTTTGTTAGGGACGAATAATATATTTAACTTTATCCGATAATAGATGTGGGAGAAATAAAATGTTTTTAAATTTTACTAGACAGACAGAAATACAGACAGAGTTGATACAAGATTTGTTATAATAACTGCAGCGTTATGTTTTACATCGCAACCCAGTGTTGAGATCCTTTTGACAACCCAGTGCTAGAATCCTCTTGATAACCCATTGGAAGGATCCTTATGGCTCATGCTAGCTCATTGTTGCGATCCTCTTGACAACCCAGTGTTGGGATAATCTAAACAACCAAGTGTTGGGATCCTCTAAACAACCAAGTGTAGTGATCCTCTAGACAACCAAGTGTTGGGATCCTCTAGACAACCAAGTGTTGGGATCCTCTTGACAACCAAGTTTTGCGATCCTCTAAACAACCAAGTGTTGGGATCCTCTTGACAACCCAGTGTTGGGATCCTCTAAATAACCAATTGTTGGGATCCTCTAGACAACCAAGTGTTGGGATCCTCTAGACAACCAAGTGTTTGGATCCTCTTGACAACCCAGTGCTAGAATCCTCTTGATAATCCATTGGAAGGATCCTCATGGCTTATTCTAGTTCATTGTTGCGATCCTCTTGACAACCAAGTGTTAGGATCCTCTTGATAACCCATTGTTGGAATTCCATTTGCTTAACCATTATAGGGATCATCTTGATGACATAGTGTAGGGATCCTCTTGATAAATCCTCCTAATAGCCATTTCTTAACTCTTTGACAACTCATTGTAGGGAATACCTTGAAGTCACTTAGCTTCAAGATCCAAGCAGATATATTTATAAATAGTGTTTTAAGTTACATTCAGACCTGATTCTTTTCATAAACACAATTGAGTGTATAGGGAAAAATTAGAGGCAGAATGGCTACCTGGTCGAGTGATATGCGCTCTGGAGTGTCGTATCGTTGGTCCAGGATTCGAACTCTACCCGCCGCCAACCCCCTACCGTCCCGCAGGTTGAGCTAGGATGTAATATTCTTTAATTCTGAAGAAACATCCAAAATATTAAAACTACATAAACCAACTTAGTATTAAACAATTCAGATGTTAATAACTGTCAAAAACATGATTAGGTATGTGTACCTCCGACAGTAATCAAATCTACTTCATTTTGGTGTACAAATGTTAAGTAATTATTAGTGTCAACTATAAATAATAAAAAGATTGAGTTGATATAAGCTTTTGTAATTAAAAAAAGGGGAGATAATTATAAACTACCTGGTATCTCAGGTGGGCAGAGCTCAGACGTTGTTTTACTTCCTTCCTGACACATACAATTGAGGCCGTAGCGTCCCTCTTCACAAACTGACACATGATACAGGACAAAAAAAATGTGATGTTATCGACTTTAAATAATTGTGCGAAATTTTAGCTTGATCCGAGAATGTGAAGTGCGATAAAAAAAAGGGGCAAAAACTTAATATGGGGACTTAATATATATATATATATATATATATATATATATATATATATATATATATATATATATATATATATATATTGTTATAACTCTGCCATGCGCACCGTCATCCAGGCTAGCGATAGAGGTTGTTATAATGTATTTGTGATGTCCTGTGAATAAACATCACTACCCTCTTGAGTTGCCTCCCTTAAGTTATTACATTTGGTCTCAGAAGTGGGATTGGGCGACTCAACGGAGGCCTTAGGTAGGATCTTATTTAAAATGACCTCAATGAAACGGCTAGACGAGCTGGGATTAAAGGAACTGAAAGTAGAGCTCGAATGGCGCTGTCTGAAACGCTATGAAAAGAATAAGGACCATTCTAGGAGCATGTCTTCGGCAGGCTCTGGCTGATGAAGGGGAGGATCCGGAAACATATTTGTTGGAGGTGGATTCAGATATCGGCGAGCTTCTGAAATCTATGAAAGATTCACTAGAAGACATGCACGACTCGATGCGTGAAGAAATGAAAATGATGGTAAACATGTTCGCAAACAAGGTGGAGGAGATATTATTGAAAAAGGAAGACCAGATAGACCAAAGGGATCAAATGGTGTCGCATGCGAAAGGAGGAAAAGACTCGTTAGTGAAGGAACAGCTACCTGGCCAGGACTGTGGCTGCACAAACAGTGGTGAAGGTTGCGCTGGGGGTTGTAGCGTCGTCTGTGACTCTGTTGTGGGCAAGTCTTGCGGGGGTGTCTTTCAAGACGAGACACGTGACAACGATTTTTGCGACGCCCTCAATGGGAATAAACCAAATCCAAATGAAAGAAACAAACGAAGAAGCTAGAGAAGTCTGTTATGTGCCTGAAGCTTTTGTTCCTAATGTATCTGCAGCAAATACCTCAATAAACCGGACAGATTAAAACCACGTTGGGTCTGCGTCCAAGCTTGGTGCTGTGGGCTCTTAAGACCTCTGTTTATCTGTCAGTACCTTTGACGAGAACTCAAACCACGAAAGCCCTTAGACCGTTTCTGATTCCTTGCCTTGGATGTCGTCGGGTGAAATTACGAATACGGGACCCAACAATGACCGAGACAGAAACAACGAATTAGACTTTGCCAGTGGCATAAGAGAGAGCTCGATGCTTAGCAATTGCATCCAGGCGATTGACATGAACCGTATATGCGGCGCCCTGCGGAGACAGCGCCCATGCCAAGAAACCCAGCTACAAGATCTGAACTTAACCAAATTGGTTGAATGTTTGTATCACAAGGTCAAGGTGGCAAGTAAATTCCAGATCATTAAAGGAGCGGTGGATAAATTCAGCGCGCAAGAGAGCTAATTGGTTGTTTCCAAATATTGAAGGAAGTAGATGGTAAAAAGTATTTAAAGTTGGTAGCTGTTCAATTAGATTGTATTGTACAGTGTTTATTTTATTCAAGTGATTCCTAGTTCTAGAATTAAAGCTTCGTATTTGTGATCCTAGGATCTCAGTTTTTGAATTTGTAATTTACATTTGTATCTCCGGCATCCCGATATTATTGAAGTGTTCAGTAATTTGTTTAAAAGTAGAAATCTATACTCAATTAGAACAACAGAAATGAATTGTCTGATCAACACAATCTCAATCGTAACAACAAACCTGCATCACAGCTAACACTGACATAGATATCGTCACACTGGTGTAAATATGGACTAGCCAGAACAAGTAGACTGAAGTTAGTTAAGAGATAGGCTGGACATTCTTTGCGAATTAGTTTGTATTTACACAACCCCGACATATTTCTATGTTTGTACAAAATAGTCTCTACCTAGAGAAATAGGAGAGTGGAGCAATCTAGTCATGCAATGCAATCGTAAACAAACAACATTTAGTCACGTGATACTATTGGTAAAACAGGGAACAAAAAAGCAATTGTGTATTAAAATTAGATCGTAATTATATTTGTATAGAAGAGATAGAGAATGTTGACATGTTGTTTGTTTACGATTGGTGAATGAGGTCCATTTAGCTGAAACCTAGCCATGATATGGAGATGCTATTGAAAGATTCAGTCGCGATATCGAAACGGATATAAATTGGTCCTAGGCATTGAATCTAGGTTTAAAAGAATTAAAGCCATGGTGGTCGAGATTAAATAGGAGAATCCTAGCCGTTGAATCAAGGTCCCTCTTAAGGATTCTAGCCATGTAATCGAGATGCGGTCGAAGAATGCTAGCCATGGTGTCTAGACGCCGTAATCAAACTTTTTACAAGAAAGACAGACAGAGAAAGATAGAGTTGACATAAGCCTTGTAAAACTAACACGACAAACGTAAAATAAATTTATAGCAATTTTATTTGATTAATGAAAAAAGTATATGACGATGGCTCACCTTCGGTACAGTATGGGGGATTCGAGTAACCAATACATCCTGAGCTGCATAAACCATCAGCCCCTTGGCAAACCTTAAATGCACATTTATCATGGCAATCCTTCTTGCAGTATGATCCCCATTTACCAATGTCACACTCTAGACATAACGAGATATGTAATTCCTCAATACTTTTTAAATAATCTGTGATGTTTTCATGTGTTTCACGAGCTCATTCTTACATATAGTCTTTTAAGTAACATAGTGTACAATAGAAAGGGGAAACACAATTAAAATATTTAAAAAAATTATTTGAAGAAAAATGCTTATATAAAGCCTAATTGCGAGAAGATATCTCAATACTGTAGGATTTTTCACGCTTTTTCAAAATACTATTACCACTAATTAGTTTTTTTTTTCTTTTATTGATTTCTGAGTTATCGTCGACAATGAATACTTTGTCAAAGTTTCAACTTGATTCGAGAATGGGAAGTGGGTGAAAAACAAGTAAACAAGTCTAAGGTGACAGACAGACAGAGTGAAGTAATATAAGCTTGGCCGATATTAAAATTTAAATCATGATATATTTTTGTTTAGTCTGAACGAAGTAATTGTAAATGGATTTCAAATTAAATTATATGTCTTTGATTGTTGTTAATTTTCGAACATTCATGACTGTGCATACTTACAGTGATAGAAAACAAAATCATATGTCTTGATGAAAAGTGGATAATAATCAAAATCAATGAAAATAATTTGATTCATCTTTTTGTTATAAAAACTTTTTTTTTTCGAAATAAACATGTAAGCAATTATTAACTAGAAATGTATCAGTCGTCTCAAGTAGAGAAAGATGGTAATTTAGTCTACAAAATGTAAAGTGTTATACAATAAATATATTTAAAAAAAAATACTTTTAGTGCAGGCAGGTGAGTCGACGTAACCAAGACAACCCGGTGGACAAGTTCCGTCCATTTCATTACAGGAGTCAGGACAAAGGCTGTCACATGACTTCGTACAGTCAATGTCCCATGTACCAGGTACACATTCTGTTCAATACAAACAAAACAAAACAATAGTACACAACAGAATAACAAATGCGGATGAGTTTGTAAAATGTTTGCAAAATTGTCTTACATGTTCCTTACGGATGTTCCTTCATAGTTGAAGATAATTTACTTCCTAATGCAAACCTCCCGCAGAACGACGGGGGATGGGAGCTGGCAGGGTTTGAACCCTGGACCATCGATAAATCTGAACGACAGTGCAGCGCGCAAACCGCACGACAAGGCAACTATGGGCTGTTCTTAAAATAAGAGATAGGATTCCTTCAATTTAATAAAATACTCTGAAAGACACAAAAATAAAGGCACATTCCTCGTCCCATATGCTAGGACAAATTTGTACAAATACTCCTTCTTCCCTAGTGCTATTAGAGCATGGAATGGGTTGCCTGAGCTAGCCAGAAAAACCAGTGACTTGGCAGAATTTAAGTCATTGGTTAATATGCATGACTAAATGCATGACGCGTAGGACGTAATCATCTTCTTTTTTGAAGTAACGTCTGTATTATATAAGATAAGATAAGATATGATTTAATATATTGATGTACAGCCGATTCCGGTTAATTGGACTCGATTTTTGTCAAAATTAAAAACAAGAGCTAAGGCTCCTTTAATGTGATGTTATATATTTACACGAATAAATTTTGGTACAGCCGATTTCGGTTAATTGGACCGCATCAGGATGCACTCTAATTTTCTGAAATTACCAGCTGGTCCGAATAACTGTATTGAATTGTATCATAGAATGTGTGTCGATACCTCAGCACTCGGTCTGAAGAAATGTCTAACCTATTAACTGGTGGTCCGACGAACATAATTCAATGAACCTCACTCACCAATCGAAAATGTTCACCTTTGAACTAGTTGCTTCCCTATCTTATCTATACTACTTACGATCTAATTCGAATCAAACGTGGATATCACGTGATCGTATGTTTCATTGCTTTATCCCGGGTCATCACGTGACTGTTTATTTTGGTGAATATTGATTTGTTTGTTTGTTTTACATGTTTCGGATGTTCCTTCAGAGTTGAAGATAATTACTTCCTAGTCCAAACCTCCCGCAGGACGACGGGGGATGGGAGCGGGCAGGGTTTGAACCCGGGACCATCGATAAATCTGAACGACAGTCCAGCGTGCAAACCGCACGACCAGGCAGCCATCCATTATATTTGATATTTATAATTTGTTTAATTTTCAAATGTGGACACGTGAAGTCAAATACCACTAAGCCGCCATGTTTTGTGCAACTATGCTTCACCACGGTGCGAATGAAGAAGCTCGGGCGAATAGCATACTATGGTAAAAATAAGAGAGAGAGAGAGGGGGGCGGACTGCTAGTGAAATTTCACACTAGAAGATCTACGTGTGAATGGAAAAACAGGAAGTCTCTATTCCATTATTAGCTCATAGTACTGGACTTGATAACCTTCACCTATCCCTTAGTCTGTTGGACCGATGGGGCACAACACAAGATCTGTCAACCATTTTTTTCTATTCCTCTCTGTCCTGTGCCTTGGATAGAATTTCATTCAGTCTTCCTATCGCTTCTCCTTCTTTTTCTTTCTCCTGGTACTGTTCCCTGAAGAAAGGTCTTTGCGAGCGTAAAGGAACCTGTGATGTGGCCAAAGAGTTTAAGTTTATGTTTTTTCGACAGTGGTTAGCAATAGCAGGTCATTGCGGGGTCCAATTGCTGCATTAATCCTGTTTCTAATCTCTTCATTCGTGATGCGGTCGTTGTAAGTAACACCTAGGATCTCTCTGTAGCAACTTAGTTCCATTGCAAGGATCCTCATCTCGAAATCGACAGTCAGCGTCCAAGATTCGCATGCATTTAACAATGTGGCCGTGACCAGAGAGCGCTTTCAGTCTAATTTTAGTGTCAAGGGCTATGTCTTAAGAGAGAGAGGTAAAACCATTGATCTAATCCTCTTGGTTGTTTCATTGGTTCTTTCATATGAATTATTTTTGCGAAAATTAATTTTATTGGATCTATGGAATAAATTGTTCTGAATATCTACACCTAGATTTGTTTGTGCTTTAGCTAATTTATGGCAAAGTTATATTGTAGGACGAGGCGCGGTGGCTGAGCCTTAAAGCGCTTGACTTCCGAACCCAGGCGCCTCTGAGTCCACCCAGCTCTAATGGGTACCTGACATTAGTTGGGGAAAAGTAAAGGCGGTTGGTCGTTGTGCTGGCAATATGACACCCTCGTTAACCGTAGGCCACAGAAACAGGTGACCTTTACATCATCTGCCCTATAGAGCACAAGGTCTGAAAAGGGGAACTTATATTGTAGGAAGACGCAGAAATGGCTGATAATGCGTTTTTGTAAAATATTTTTTATCCTTTCTTTTTTTTATTTTCTTTTAGTTCTTAATTTTTATAAGCGTTGAAATATGTTATAGAAGTGATTAAAAAATGTTAGTCAACAAATCTTATTCATGATTTTCTTTATAATGCATATAAATATCTAGGCGTTATCATCAACAACAAGCTTTCATGGGAAGACCACCTTGGAACTCTGACAAAGAAAACAGCCCAGCGACTCTTTTTTTCTATACAAACTCAATAGCTTTAAACTAAGCAAGAAGATCCTTGAGACATTTTACCGCGCGACTATACAAAATCTGCTAACATACGGAATAACTTGTTGGCAAGGCAACGCCTCATCTAAACTGTTGCGACGTCTAGAAAAAAATCATTAAAAAAGCATCTAAAATTACACTTACAACATTACCACATTTAAAGGAACTTTTTGAACAAAAGTGCCTAAGAAAAATAAAAAAAATCTTGGAAGACAACGGCCACCCGCTCCATCAGAACTACGACACGTCGTCGCGAAGTGGGCGACTGCTGTCAATCAAAACAAGAACGGAGTGGTACAAAAACTCGTTCGTACCTCACTCGGTCAGACTCTATCACCGCCACTCATTGATCAGGGAACATGAAATGCACCAAGATACCTGTGTGTAGTCGCTGAATGAACTCCTTATGTTGTCTGTTGTATTTGTGTGTATTTTTCTGTTGTGTTGTCTTTATATAAGAAAAGAGTCCTAGTAATCACAACAAATTTCCGTAAGGATCAATAAAGCAGTCTTAGTCTTAGTCTTAGTCATAATTGACCAATTTACATACAGTCTATGATATGTCCACGAATTGAAAACAATATCTGGTATAGATGTCCATCAAACAAAAACGGCATGAGGCAGGAATAACCGAAAAGAGGCATGAGGTCTCAAAAAAAAAAAGGGGTAGCCCAATATAGAAGTATAAGTCTCCCCCAAATTAAAAAACTTGACATCAACATACATTCTTAGATACAATCTTTACATCAACATTGGATTGTTTTAGTTTACTATAGCTATCTTGCAATTCATCTCTCCACATTGTCGTTGCAAAGGCTTTTTAACCTTAGTTGTTTTTATTCTATAATTATATATGTAAAAACTTGATTTATGTATTCCCATCTATCATGAGCATGTATGCAAATTTCATACGATTGCTTTAGTAAAAAAAGATCAAACAATTTTGGTTACAGAGTTCCAAAGAATAATAAAAAAAATTTAAAAATGTTATGATATAGTTTCAATAGTTCATGCTCTTACCGCCGTACACTGATACTTCACAAAGAGAGATCGACAACGAAGATGGGTTCGTCTTCGTATATGTGATATTGAGCCCGGTTATGGGCTCTCTATCAGCATTGGAATAGAGTTTCAGATCCGTGTCGTAAGATTCATCTAGAACAACACTGCTGTTCTCGTTGATGGTTACTAGCCTCAGACTTCCTTTGGTGGTGAAATTGCCTGGCCAAACAAAGCATACATTCATGTATTAACAATATAAATAGCGCTATAGAGATTTCAAACTCATATGTTGTTATTAATGTTCCTCCCCGACTCTGTTTAATATTTTTTGAGTCTTGACTTCTCACATGAATAATATATATATATATATATATATATATATATATATATATATATATATATATATATATATATATATATATATATATATATATATATAGGGCCTATTGTAATGGCAAAAATTAGGAATTAGTTATTTGTTTCATAGAAAGGGAAAGTTTTGATTTTGAGACGATGACGTATCTATTAAAAACAAGACCAGGATTTTAGGAAGAATAGCGAAATGTAAACTATTTTTGACGGCTTTAGAGAGAAGCATGTTTTTATGAAAGTAGAGATTTAGCTTGACGACATTCGACTTGGCTTTCGAACCTTGGGTCCTAGTTTCAAATCTCGGTGAAGGCTGGAATTTTGAATTTCGGATTTGTAGGGCGTCCGAAAATCAGAGGCGCCAGAAGATCCCGAAATTTAAAATCCCAGTCTTCACTAGGATTCTAACCCCTGTCTCCGGTTTGGAGGCCAAGCGATTTACCGCTCAGCCACCACGCCTCCCTTATCAGTCAGAGTGAGGTTATATACGCTTTATAAAAATTAACTCACTACTTCAACAGATCATTACCTTTGTTTAATATTTCAAAGCTGCTTGCTACGACTGGCACGTTGAGAGTTAAAGACCATGATTTTACCGGCACGTTATTAGATCCCATGATAGGTGTACAGTTGCCTTTAGGAAAGGTCTCTCTATTACCGTCTGCTAAGACTTTTTCATCAAAGGCCCCTTGACTCGTTGTTAATGTTGCTTTTTGTTTTAAGCCGAAGTTGCGACCTGAAAATAAAAAAAAAATAAAAATCTCTCTTGTACCGCTGCTAAAAGCATTACGTTCTAGTTATAGCGTAGCCTCGTGTTCGTAGGGTATGTACATTTGTAAACTTTTAGTACTCTTTATAATGCTTTATTATCATAAAATGATAAAGGTGAAGTACTATCGTACATCGTCGGCACCAAGCAAATTTAAAAGACTATCTTAATTAAAACAAATAAAGCTTAGCTAAGGGAAAGAACTCCGCACTCTCAATAATGTAGAAGTCATTTTCTTTAATCGATATCAAACAAAATAACTGTTTACCAATAATTAATTAACTAGTTGTTTAATCTTTTAATTGATAAATGTTTAATATGTATAATTGTTTAAAGTTTTGACTTGATCCGTTTGATCGTCTTAAGAGCTGAGCCGAAGGCTCTTCGAAGTTTAAAAAAAAAACCGTTTGGACGCCAAACAGTAAAAAAAAAACACAACCTGTGTGAACACAGTTCTGTTTGAGAGACCCGAGTCAATGCCTATGTAAAGCATTGCTGTTTCCAATGCCTTTGGCCCCGGACTCATGCTTGGCTGAACATGGCCGAAGGCCGAGGGCACCGTGAGCCTCCGCCATTTTCCTTCGTTATACCAAGCTAACCGTAAGGGACTCGCCATTTATGTAACGGTCCCTTGAGGAACAGCGCATGGATGTGTGACAGGTTTATGGCGACACTTTTGCAACTCCGCCCGTGCAGAGGTGGACTCTCGTTTACCCGTGGTCTTCCCCACGGGAGTTTTGTTTCGCCATTCATTTAGCCTAGCTACCCCCTCAAGTAACCGTTTCCACCCGGGTGCCACGATGAGGCAGAACAGCGTACCCCTAGAATGGGTGTAGAATAAATAAACTATTCAATTATCTCAACGGACAAAACCCTATATATTTAGCTTTATTTGTGAATACTGAAGGATTAATTAATTTTGTTGGCATTAAACAAAATGATTAATAACCATTAATCCATTGACTAGCAGGGTAATTTTTTAAATTAGTATCTTGTCTATGCCAGTCATAGTTGTGCAATGTTTCAACATGATCTGAGAATGGGTTTTGAGAAATAACGTGAGCGAACTTTTTTGCCGTGACAGACAGACTGAGTTGATATAAGCTTTGTAAAAAATAATTGTTAAAGAACTTTTATTACACAACTAGCAGAGTTGTTAAGCTCATACATTACGTTGTGAAGATTTGCATTAGTGAAGACCGAGATATGTACAAAGTGTGTGCCTTTGGCATCAAGTTTCATTATGGCGATTGAGAAAAAAACAAACATAAACTGTATTTGAAAATAATTTCTGTGTGTACACGTTTACGCTTACATAATAACTAAAAGTGACATTTTGCTGTGAAGTAGCTGGGATTTGGGAACAGGGGTCTAAATTCGAAGGTCCCCCCTGGGCATCCACGCGTGGGGGACCCCAAACGATTATCCGAAATATTCCTTACATGAAATATAAAATATTACGCCACTGCCTTGTAATCTTGCTATTCACATTGTTATATGGGCTAGTGACAATTGTTATATGGGCTAGTGACAATTGTTATATGGGCTAGTGACAATTTTTATATGGGCTAGTGACAATTGTTATATGGGCTAGTGACAATTGTTATATGGGCTAGTGACAATTGTTATATGGGCTAGTGACAATTGTTATATGGGCTAGTGACAATTGTTATATGGGCTAGTGACAATTGTTATATGGGCTAGTGACAATTGTTATATGGGCTAGTGACACTGTTGCATGTATTCCACACAGATTGACAATATCCGAGCGGGATTACTCTCAGTGAGCAACCTGAGTTATATATTAATAAGTTTTAAATTTATTTAGTAAATTATCTCAGTCATGATGTCGAATGTCAAAATGCAGGATCAGGCTCCGGGGCCCCCTAATCTTTAGCGACGCCAGTGACACGCCAGTGGTGAAGATGGCAGAACTTTGTTAAGCAACACAAACTTTCTTTCTAATCAAATAAAAATTATTTCATAATTAGTTCCTATTTATACGCATAAAGTATCCTTAAATTACAAAAAAAATGCACACTTAAATTTAAATAGCCTATGCACATATTAAGGCAAGATTAAATGGGTGGTAAACATTTTTATCATATCAAAATGTGACAAACAATCTGACTTAACAGGAACAGATAACATAAAATAAATAATAGCTGCTTTTTATTCCCCAATTAAGTCTACCAATGTAATAACATACCACTGCTGACGTGAACTGAGCAAAGCGAGGTCACCCCTTCACCTTCAAGGATAACTGTGTTGAGGAGTTGATTCCCTTCACACTGTATGCGGACTGTGCTATTGTTGATCGTTTTAAAGCGTTGTTTCTCACATCCAAATCTCTTGTCATCGTTCTCAAAGTAAACGCGAAACTTCTCCAGTACATCTAAAGTAGAGGAATAGGTGAAGGTTCAAAAAGCGATCAATGATAATCTAGTACCGTTTGAGACTTTGTAATCTATAAGGCAAATGATATTAATTAAGATAATCTGTCTCACGAGACGTTTGGCCCGTAAAGTCTTCTTTCTCTCTAGTTTAAAGGTTTTTATGTCTCTATTCGTAAACACTGTATTTTTGTTTTGAATAGTGCACTATGTAATAGTCCGGTGATATTTAGTGGAATTCCTTGTTCATGAGACAGTTCACCCTCTGAGGTTGATTAAAACGGATGTGTGTTTGGTCCGTACAAGATGTACGTGTGGGGGCTGTGTTATTGTAAACCATAGTTGTGGCTGATCTCGGATACTGGATAGTATTACAGTTGAAAACCGTGGTCGAGAGGCTAAGTACGCTTGTCATGCATATTAACCAATGACTTAAATTCTGCCAAGTCACTGGTTTTTCTGGCTAGCTCAGGCAACCCATTCCATGCTCTAATAGCACTAGGGAAGAAGGAGTATTTGTACAAATTTGTCCTAGCATATGGGACGAGGAATGTGCCTTTATTTTTGTGTCTTTCAGAGTATTTTATTAAATTTTGTTTTTGTATTTGAAGATTATGGTTCAGTTTTTTATGTATAATTGCTACTTTACTGTTGAGTCTTCTGTCCTGAAGGCTTTCTAAATTTAGTGATTTTACTATAGGTGTTACTCTAGTCAAATGTGAATATTCATTTGTTATGAATCTCACTGCTCTATTTTGTGTCTGTTCCAGTTTCTTGGCATGTATTGGCTACCAATGAAGTGAGTTCGAAGAGGGCTCAAAGTTCGACACCCGACTAAAACAGAGTTGTGTTTACTAAGCGCCTAAAGGCAGCACGGAAAACCTTCTCCCAGATACCCCTCCCCCCACTGGTTTACAAATAAGATTGGACCATAGCGATCTGAACATGTTATACCTTATACTATCTTATATAATACAGACGTTACTTAAAAAAAAGAAGATGGTTACGTCCTACGCGTCATGCATTTAGTCATGCATTTTAACCAATGACTTAAATTCACTGGTTTTCCTGGCTGGCTCAGGCAACCCATTCCATGCTCTAGGGAAGAAGCATGAAAAAAGCGCTGAATAAAAACTGTAATTTAAATTTTTCATTTTTAGCATGATTGGATGGTTAAACCTCAAGGTGTGAATCGGTTATTACCATCTTATTTGGTCATCAAGACTTGATGACATCAACAGTACAGTATTATTTTAGTTATTCACATCATAACGTTTTATTAATATCATCATTACCCTTCTCTACATCTATCTCTCTCTATATATATATATATATATGTATAATTCTGGGGCAATCAAACGGAATATGAGGCACGGTTTCCTCCTCTTCCCGCAGCGGGGGCACCTCGTTGTGTCCTCGTGTAACTGAAGTAAGTTCTTCCCCTTCCACTCGGGGTGTTCCGAAAAGGGCTAACGTTGCGGAAGCTCCAGCTTTCCGAGCAGACTCTCATGCTCTCCTGGTGCAGAGTTCTGCTGGTGAGGTCTGGGCAATGCTAAGCTCTGATCGACATAACCCCTGCACGCTCGTCTGGTGTAGAGACTGTGCCTGTGGGGTCTATAGCTTATGCAGAACTGATCAGCCGCTGCCCTGGAGACTAGTGAAGGGTAAAGCCATTAAAATTCGCGGACTCTAAACTGGTGGTTACAAAAAGGTCTCTGCTCCACTCCACTTTCGTGGATTAAACCCTGCCCGTACGAGTGAGTGGCTGAATTAACAACTATTTGGTCAAAGGTATGTACATAGCTAAGAGAGGATCTGGAATAACAAGGGATTTTTTCCCCTAAAAGGCTACAATTGATAGGCCAAAGATAGCTACATAGGTGTTTAGATCTCAATTTTTGAGAGCAAAGCTTACTTATTTTTTCCATAAGTATTTTTCACGACTGACAATTACAATTCAAGACCTTTGCCAACTGTTACCTATGCCAGATATTAAAATAGGTAGCCGAAAAAAATGATTACTTCTGTCAACCTGTGGGAGAGAACCACACATAAACCCCAAACCCAAGATACTAAAAAATGAAAAAGGGCTGGATAGAACACACTGTGGTAAGTAGATAGGTAGATATACAGACAGACAGACAGACAGACAGACAAACAGATAGATAGATAGATAGATAGATAGATAGATAGATAGATAGATAGATAGATAAATAGATAAGATAGATAGATAGATAGATAGACAAACATACAGACAGAAAGACATACATACATACATACAGACAGACAGATAGACAGACATATATATATATAGATAGATAGATAGATAGATAGATAAATAGATAGATAGATAGATAGATAGATAGATAGATAGATTGACAGACAGACAGGCAGACATACAGGCAGGCAGATAGATAGATAGATAGATAGATAGATAGAACACTACAAAACCAACTACCAATGTTGCAAGGTAGGCATTTGATTGGAATTAGCAAGGAAAGTGTTAAGTGTTTTTGAAATTACAGCTGAACCCAGTGACACCTAGACTTGACGAAAAACTAATGTAGTTTCCAGAGAGCTATTGAAATATAGATACAGTAGAAAGCTGTAACAACGGGAATAATGTAAAGTATATACATTGTGTTTTTAATAATGAGCTTAGGGGAAAAAAAAGACATATATTCATTAGTCCTGCGTAACTATGGTACCAGGTTTTCCCACTGTTATGCTCATCCATGTAAAGTAAATAGTAGCCTTCAGGTGGACATAGACTGAATTGATTCTTTCATCCTCGATGCAGTCAGTATCATCCCCATTGGACAATCTGGACAGTTCACTGTCAATCTTGGGGTACAGAACTTCAAACTTAGACACTATGTCCTCTGAAATAGAGCAAAAAGGTAGACACAATATTTTTTAGAGTTAACTGAACAGTTTTGTTTCTTTATTTGTGTTGATATAAATTTAAATAAATAAAAAAAAATAATAAAAAGATTTTTTTAAATTAATAAATTATATGACTTGTAATTTCGAAGTTTCTTTCTTGAGACGAAATTTAGTTTAAAATATAACACAAAAGCAGTTGGCCCCTAACTGGAATTGTGTAGCCAGAAATGGATTTGGACTTTAAAAGGCCTTAAGCTCTTAGAGATTTGGGACCCCTATGTAAGACACTTTTTTCCTTTCATCTTTCTTCCAAATGATTGAAAATATCTCGGTAACCATTTTTGGAATTTTCAAAGCAAGCGTGGGTCCGAAACAGTTGTTTATGTTTCTTATTAGTAAATTCTGAATTGTGTGTAAAGTAATAACAATGCAATAACAATGAAAAATGAGTAATTGTCAAACTTTAAGACTTATAGATGACTAGTACAACCTATTTTAGGGTTTATTAACATTTCCTATTTTGTCTGGTTCTAGCTCTGTTACTTTTTCTAAACATACTTTAACAATGCTATGCAACTTTGTTTTCTAACTATCTATATTACCTTTTCTATGTGTGTGTTTTTTAAATCTTATTTTGAGCACTGCTACACTTACGGTACTGACACTTGTAACCAAACCATCCTTGAGTACACGCGTCAGCATCACAGTCACCTTGTCTGGAGCATTTGCCTTGACAGTGACATTGATACTGGCAGACGGAACCAAACCAACCACTGGGACACAGCCCTTAGATAGAAATTATGTAAGTTAAACAATATAACTATCTATCTATCTATCTATCTATCTATCTATCTATCTATCTATCTATCTATCTATCTATCTATCTATCTATCTATCTATTTATCTATCTATCTATCTATCTGCCTGGCTTCTTGTCTATCTATCTATGTATCTATCTATCTATATCTATCTATCTATCTATCTATCTATCTATCTATCTATATCTATCTATCTATCTATCTATCTATCTATCTATCTATATCTATCTATCTATCTTTTTCTAGAGTATTACTAAAGCGATTACAGATCTTGGCAGAACGTGTCTATCCAGGGTCACAGTGATGCTTTAGGGCAGGTAGATCTACAACAGATATGATTTTTTCTTTGCGGCAACTTCAAGAGAAGAGCAGAGAACAAAAGCAGAGCCCCTTTTCATAGCATTTATTGACTTGTCCAAGGCCTTTGACCTTGTTAGCAGAAGCGGTCTGTTTGCTGTACTAGAGAGAATCGGCTGTCCAAATAAGTTAAGGAAACTAGTGTCAGCTTTTCACAAAAATATGCAGTGCACTGTTCAGTTTGAAAGTTCCTCCTCCAGATCATTTTCCATCAAGAGCGATGTAAATCAAAAGGATGTTTTCTGGCTCCAACACTATTGGGCATCATCTTCTCAGTTGTACTAACCAGTGCTTTTAAATCCCTGGAAGACGGAATATATATCCGATGGAAGGCTCTTTAACCTGGCACGTCTTAAAGCCAAAACGAAAAGACGTTGTATCTTAATTAGGGAGCTGCTGTTCGCCGATGACGCGGCACTCGTATCTAATTCAAAAGAAGGTCTACAGAAGCTAGTGAATGCCTTGGCAGCAGCTTGTCAAGAGTTTAGCCTTACAATAAGTCTTTCCAATACCGAAATCCTGGCACAAGACGTCGCAGAAATACCTGTGATACATATTGGGAACCCCACACCCTAACGGTTTACCTACTTGGGATCAACAATTGTCACTAATCTAGGTTTAGACATCGAGCTGACAAAAAGAATAAGAAAAGCTACTACAGCATTGGCAAACTCTCCAGGAGCTTCTGGGAAAATGCCTAATTGACCACAGCAACCACATTGCCTGTGTTGCGAGCACTCTTTATTATGGCAGTGAAATCTGGTCAACATACATGTACCAAGAGCACAGATTGAATAGTTTCCACTTGCGCTGCCTGAGACGCATAATGCGCATCTCTTGGAGGGACCATGTCTCTAATCAGTACGTTTTGAGTTTGGCCACTATGAACAGCATGTATGCTCTCCTGACACAAAGAAGACTTTGCTGGCTCGGACATGTCTATCGCATGCCAGATGGAAGAATACCGAACGATGCTGGGCTTGTGGAGAGAGTCAAACGCAAGGGCCGCCCAAGAATAACCTATAGAGATGTCTGCAAGCGAGACATGAGAACCACAGACATCAACGAAAGTATGTGGGAAGAAATAGCCAAAGACGAGAGTGCATGGAGAAGATCCTCGCTGAGAGCAAAAGAAACGAAGCAGCCTTAATCAAAAGGGAAATTAGAGCTGCCCCGTCAGCTAGCCCTGAATCAAATGCTTACACATGCACGAATTGTGGCAAAGTCTACCGCTCTAGAATGGACTTGATTAGCCACATCAGATTGAGCCCCGTCTCAAGACGAAACCAAAACCAGTGACTCATCAGGGCGCATCCATTGCCTTTCAAGACTAAAAGGATATATCTATCTATCTATCTATCTATCTATCTATCTATCTAACTATCTAACTATCTATCTATCTAACTATCATCTATCTATCTGACTGTCTGTTCTCTGTCTCTCTATTTATCTAATGTATCTATCTGTCTGTCTGTCTATCTATCTGCTTGTTTATCAGTCAGTTATTTTGTTTGTCTGTGTTTCTTTCTATGTATCTATCTATGTGACATTTTAAAATCGTACCATAGCAGTTGAGTGTTTGAACCATTTGCAATAATATTAGAATTAGTAGCCAGCTCATTTCCAACAAACTAAAATTAAATGATTAAAAAATGTCAATATAATTATCCATTTATATTGCAAATAAGTTTTAAGTAAGTAAAATCTTAGCCATAACTTATCATAACTGTTTTGTGATTCATTATATTTGTTTACAAGGAAAGTTTAAACTATCAATAACATCACACCTCAAATTCGTTATTAGAACGGTCTGTGTCCATTTAAAAAAAGCTTAGGATTTTCCAGGACTTATAAAGAGTAATTTTAGATAGCTAAAATAAACATTACAGCATCTCACAGCCAAAATGTTTAATTCGATAGACCAGGAAAGCTATGGGTATGCTACAAAGGCATGTATATATAGTAACACAGACTTGGTTCCAACTTGGTTATAAACACACACTTTAAGTTGAAGACACAAACTAGGTAATAACATACATTCTAAGTTGAAGACACAAGGTCTAAGTTGTTGAAGACAAACGGTCTACCTTGTTGAAGATATATGGTCTAATTGTCAAAAATACAAAGTATGTTGACAAAAACACAAAGTCTACGTTGTTAAAGACACAAAGTCTACAATGAAATACAGAGACACAGTCCTTGATCAGGCAACACATGCTTGTAAGACGTCACATAGGTTTACATCTATGGTAAGCGTGAAGGAATTTCTGCATCACGTTTTCTTTACCAGGGATATGCTGAACGGCAAACTGAAAGTCGTGAAGTGAAAACTACGTGGACTATTTGATTTTCTTTCATACAATAGTTGTTAAAGAAGTTAAAATTTTGTATTTTTTGTACAATTTTAACGGTAAGTAAAGAGACTGCTGGTAGATACATGTCCCAGTCTTCTGGGTTGTCTAATGTTACTTTGCCTAATAGTCGTTTTAGAGCTTTTTTAAAACACTCCCACACTCCATTTCTTGTGGATGGTAAGAAGTTGTAAAGCTTTGACGAATTTCTGTTTGACAAATTAGTGTGTTAGTTGGAGGTAAATTGAGCTCCTTGATCACTCAAAATTTCTTCAAGAAACTTTAAGCGAGAGGCTATGTTGAACAATTCATGGGTTACATTTTCTGTAGTTATTGTCTTTAAAGTCGTGTGCTGTTCCAATATAACAAAATAGTAGAGTGATGACCTAACTCCAAATTTCTTTATTCTGTCGGTTGTAGTTACTACTAGATGTAGTTTGGCTTTCTTATCTTTGTTTCATTAGAAAGGAAATCAATTTTAACTTAGTAGGATTTTCCACAAATTCATAAAGCTTATATAATATCCAGTCCTTCTTTTGTTTTAAGATAGCTGGATCTTATATTTGATTCCGCTTTCTCAATCTGACTAAGTAGAATTGGTTGTCCCATGTCTCATACCAGTTTAAGATCTTGTTAGCACAGCGTTTGTAACCTTTGACGTTACCAGTCTTTGCAACTTAAAGATTTCTTTTATAGTAGGTTCAGTTACGCTAGTTACATTTCTCAGAATCAAGTCAGCTACTGGCCTTTGAAACACATGTTCTGACAAAAATGACGTATCTAACTTACTGATGCCCGATAAATACTTTTCACTCGCTCCTACAAATATCATATAATGCTCATTCCTGTTTTTAAATTGGTGGAGTGTTATTTGGTAAAATTTGTAATATTAGTACAACTCGTCCAAGTTTTCACCACGTAGTCATGCTGAGTCCTGGACTGTTTTATGGCGATACAGTGTAAGAATAGAGAAATGTTCTCTTTTGGTGTACAGGCTTCAATATTTCTGGGCTGGATAAACCGGTTTCACTTAAATAGTCGATAATGTAATAACCGATTATCTTGCTGGCAGGAGCTTTTTTGGAAAGTTGAATACACACTATCTGATTATCTGCCACTGAGAATATATATATAGAAGTATATTTTGCCCTGTTGGGGCCCACAATTCCACCCTCTTACTGGCACCCACAAAAGCTTCTAACAGAGCCCAATCTAGGTCCTAAAGGACTCTGTTAGGCCCATTGTTCATTCCCACGAATGGATCCAATGTGATTGGTATGGGTCACCCCAGTTGGGTCCTTACCAAGTCCAAAATTATTGCTATTGCGGTAAATGTGATGTGGCACAATGAAATGCTTAAACAGACTACGCTACATTTTAAAGAAATCCTTTGACTTTGGTAAATATTGTTGGTAGTGTCAATTGTTACCGACTAATACACTCGTTCCAGATAGTTTTCTTAAAGTAAGAAAAAAATGAAATTCTTTTGCGCCTCAAGGCACAGATATAAAGTAAGAGGTTTTTTAGAGGTACGTTTTATATATATATATATATATCTTCAATAGCATTTTACACCAAGATAAATGCCCTGACCCCACTGATAAACTGGTACAAAATAAAGTCTATTTATTTCATATTTTAATCAATATATGTAGGCCTACAAGCAAATGTTTTCATTTGAAAAAAATGGATTTAGATTGATTAGCTATTTTGATAGCTCCATTCATACTGTTTTTACATTCACGCATTCCACATTCGTTTTACTTATAACATTATTATTTCGTTTAATTATTTACAAAACGCTCTCAGTGACTATATCGACAGTGATACGCAAATTAAAACCCGCGGGTCGCTTTTAACATTTAGCTAGTATATATATATAAATATATATGTATTTACTATTCATCTCATGTCTATGTTAAATTAGCTAAGCAAAAGAAAGGCATACCCGAGGAAATGTCGATGTTAAGAAGTCGATCAGTTGCACTAGTCCCTGTGACAGAACACCGACCTAGTCTTATCTGGACAGCTATTAAATAAAACAATATCATGACATAAATCTAGTTAATCCTATCACGATATTCAAGCATATGGTATTCCTGTAAGGTTGCGTACGATTATGGTAATTCATCTTACACACAATCTTATATGTTCAAGGAAGATAACTAGTAAATAAAGATGAAATGCTTAAATTATGCATTAGTATTTCAAACTATTCATTTCTTTTAAAGATAATAGAGATTTTTATATTGTTATTACTTTTTTTTAGGCTTTAAAAAAGTAAAATTCTACTATTATTTAACAATAGTTGTTCGTTGTGTTCTGTCATAAATCAACTAAGGTTTAAATCAGCGTAAAGAGATAAAGGAATGGACATTTGTTATATTGACGAAAGTTTTCCAAATGAAGCATATCCTCTCTCTGCGCGAGGCTTGTAAACCAAGGAAACGGCAATCACCAGTACAAGTTAGAATCAGCTGCGTCAATGGTTCTGTCTGGGTGCAACACTTGCAAGATATCTAAGGGTTACAAGCTCCGGATTTTTACTCAGGGTTGCCTTAAAAAGGCTTTCCCGTGTTTGGGTTTATCCGCAATACAGCGAAGGTTTGGATTTTAAAGTTTTCTTTCTATTAGGTGGGTAGCCAGCCAAAGCTAACGAGCTCCTCCTGATCAAAGCGTGTTTAGACAGCCAGATGTCTTCATATTTGAGACAGGAGTTGGACTAGTTGTAAGTCAAAGAATTAATAGGTGTTTGCTAAGTATCATCTCCTCTTTCCAAATAGTTGAAATCTTATTTTGACATTATGAGTGTAGCTCATAACTCATGATAAACAAATCGAATACTTTTAACTGTCTCTAGGCAGATTTTTGAAAGCAGTTAGATGATAAAAGTCAAGAAGAGAAGTCAGTAGAGAGCAGTCATTGAATGTAGTCACTTGAGAAATTTCTTGAACAATTATAAAAAAGTTACTTGTACCAGTATTTCTAGTAAATGATTTATTGTCAAGTATTTCAATAAAGGATTATTACTGAATATTTGCGGATTGTGTATTTCCAAACCTATGTGGTGTTGTTATTGTTATACATATATTAAACGTATTGTTTGTGTCTGCCACATAAGAAGCTATTTCCTGATTTACGAGAGATGTATAAACGTGCCTACGTAACGCCTACAATATATAACATAATAATTCTAATCCGATGTCACCAAACGGCCATCCAACGGTGGTTACATTTATTGGGGAAGATGAAGTAAAAGTCATCTGTTTCTGTGGCCCATTGTTAACGATAATGTAAAGTGGCCAGCACAACGACCAACCACCTTTACTTTTTCTTAACAAGTTTCACTTGCCCATTAGAGCTCAGAGACGCCCTAAAGATCCCAAAAATTAAAAATCCCAATCTTCATAAGGATTCAAACTCGAAACCCCAGTTTGGAAGCCTAGTGCTTTGCCACTCAGCCACCGCGCCTTCATAATAATGTTAGTATTAAGCTAAAATTAGCAAGGCATAGGCGATAAACATGGAGTTTTTACAATCTGTAGAGCTAAGCATGTTTTCTCTTTTTTCTGAGCATGAAATATCTACACTCATGTTTTAATATGAGATCCTCTGGCTGTCAAGTTTCGGGAAATAAAACAACTTCAAATATCCTTAATCTTACCACAAACACATCATATGACAAATTCAGATCGCAGACACTAGTAATCTTGTTTTTATGTATACGGATTTTTATAATCCTAAGCGTTCATATAAATAACACTGTACGCTAGTTAGTATTCCATCTATTTCTACTGACCAATCGACAGATTTTGTTCTGCGTAAGGTTTAAGAAGATTTGATTAATCTTCTTTGTGTCCTGTGTTCAGATTAGTAGACGCCTGGTCCACGTAAGTGACTTGCTCTCTAAGAAAGAACAAGACTAATAAGAGAAGGATGACTTGCAGTTCTTGGTCTCATATATTTATAACCTCGAGCTAATGTCCTGTCATCAATATTCTACTTCCAAACAGAACCTCAAATCAAGCAAAATATAAAAAAAAAATACTTTTAAAAAAATGTATATGGGGCAAGAACTAAAAATTTACATCCATATACATCAATACTGTAGGATTTATTTCCCTTTTTCATCATCAAATAAATAAATTATTATCGTTATTTAATTAATTAATTATTTTTTTTATTGATTCATATTTTATTAGGACAACAAAGAATAGTGCAAAGTTTCAACTTTATCCGAGAACAGGAAATGAGAGAAATAACGAGTACCAGACAGACGGACAGACAGACAGAGTGAATATATGCTTTGTAAACGGTTTCTTAGCACGATCTTTCTCTCGTTACTTATGCTGTTGTATTCTGATTGACATTTATCATTTCAAACAGTCAGTCAGTTTCCACTGTATGGGAGCTAGACACGTGATCAGAAAAGCAGAAAAAAACATCAGCATGTATGTCTGTTGAGTGATTCTTAGTCTTTCATGTTTGTATTAATGTAAGGCGCTTGTTGTGGGGGGGGGGGCAATACTTACCGGAAAGAGTAGAGGGGCTTGGTTACGCCTAAGGGAGGATTCCATCTCCCGTCGCCTCAGCGTGGCACCTCGGTGGAAACGTCCGTCCCGGGAAGCGGAAAGGCTAAGTACGTAAGCAAACATGGCTCCCAGTGAGCTACCACTGTATGTTCTAGCCAGTGTACCTGCATGTGGTGGGGATGTGAGACATGGCTCCCAGTGAGCTACCACTGTATGTTCTAGTGAGTGTACCTGCACGTGGTGGGGATGTGAGACATGGCTCCCAGTGAGCTACCACTGTATGTTCTAGCAAGTGTACCTGCATGTGGTGGGGATGTGAGACATGGCTCCCAGTGAGCTACCACTGTATGCTCTAGCAAGTGTACCTGCACGTGGTGGGGATGTGAGACATGGCTCCCAGTGAGCTACCACTGTATGTTCTAGTGAGTGTACCTGCACGTGGTGGGGATGTCAGACATGGCTCCCAGTGAGCTACCACTGTATGTTCTAGCGAGTGTACCTGCACGTAGTGGGGATGTGAGACATGGCTCCCAGTGAGCTACCACTGTATGTTCTAGCGAGTGTACCTGCACGTAGTGGGGATGTGAGAAAGGCTTGCTAACCAGTCCGAAGCCCACCGCCTCTTCCCCCAATGGGGGCCATGGTCCCCTCACGGGTGAGGTGGCACATTATAGGAATATAGAGGTCCCCCATGAGCTCGGTCTCTAGCTTCGCATGGGACGAGGAAACCCAAGGGACCGTGTCCCACGACCGTGCCCGTGTCCCGGATGTGATTAAAGGATCATCTAGGCGCAGGGGAACTCCAGACAGAGGGGTTGGTGAAGAGCCGATTCCTCATCCTGGGCACGGGATAAAATCTTTTCCTTGGTCACATGGTTCATAAAAGGGATGCGGTCATCTCGAACCATACGTGGACATCTATACGGTAACACCAGCCGTCACAGTGTCCAAACTAGGCGAGCCAAGAAACATGGTGATGATATGGATAACCCCCCCCCCAAAAAAAAAGTTTATTTCTATAATTTGTAAACAGGAAAAAGAAGCGTATTTAAGTATAGGATGTAAATCTTATTATAGTACAGCAGTGTTATAGTCACATGATATTTTACAATTTAGCCACCATTACTATCTCCACTGAGTTTAAAGGCCTACCTACTGAACCTAACACATTTACCCTGACAAGATGTTGTAATTTTGTTATTTAATACAACTGAAGTCTATTGCAGTCCTTATCTCTGCTTCTAGTAGGGCGAGCCTGCACAAGGATGATCTTACAACAATCACTATCCACTACAAGCGTTGGGGTTGGGGTTTGCTAGTCTCTCACATTGCAATATCAGCCCGTGTCCCAAAGATCTTTCAGCTTCACCTATACCAACTCTAGTTCCATTATCTTTTTATTTTAGACATTGGCCCACCTCTTTCCAGTTCCGCTGTGACAATTACCATTCATTGCTGCTAGTACTTAACCTATGTCTTAATGGCATTTTTTTAATTATTTTTTACCGTCGCTTTATTGGTCTGTTTCCTTTTTCTTTTCTCTGGTTGTGTCCCCTTCTCAAGAACATTCTTTGCTTAACAAAATGTTAACATGTGCTTCCTATCTACTTGCCGTCGTGGTTGAAGTCATGTAGAGTATTGTATTACTAGTTTTTCAATGACAAAAAAATTGATTATGTTTAGCGTATTATTTGTTTTAGAGAAATCATGAACTTATTTTATTCAAATTTATGTTGCTTGTTACATTTAATGGAATAGAAACATTAGAGATCGGATAAAAATATATGTAAGGCTCACGGGGTCAGTAGTACTCATGAGATATCGTTTTTAGAAGCGTTTACTTGTGAGTACATGTAAGTAGAAAGTTTCATGTTACAGACCTTGCCATCTATGTGGTAGATGATGTTAAGCTCATCTCTTTTTATGGTCGACGGTTATCGAGCACAACAACCAACCGGCTTTACTATCCCCTATTAAAGTCAATGAAGCTATTAGAGATGCTGTAAAAATCCTAAAATTCAAAATCCCTATCTTTACTGCGATTCGAAACCGTGAGCTCTCGGAAATCAAGCACCTTACCACTACGCCACCATGGTTTAAATCTAAGACGTAGTTGGCCAATGCTTAAAAGTTTCCCGAGAGCCATTACTTTTTTTGGCCACATAGACAAAATATAGGGCGCGGAGTCTGAGTGGTTAAGCTTCCGAACGTTAGGTCCTGTGTTTGAATCTCGGTGATGACTGGGATTTTGAAATTTGGGATTTTTAGAGTGCCATTGAGTCCACTCAACTCTAATGGGTACCTGATTTCAGTAGGGGGAAAGTAAAAGCGGTTGGTCGTCGTAATGGCCACCTGCTCGTTAACCATTGGCCAAAGAAACTGATGACCTTAACATCATCTACTCTGTAGACCGTAAGGTCTGAAAGGGGGACTTAACGTGCTATTTTTTACATGGACAAAATCGTTAAGTCTGATCTTTTGCTGGGCAGAGGTTTCCAACAGCCATATGGATGAGACATCACCACGTCACTGGATAAATAGTGTCGTACTTTTATCATCACTGATATAAAAGATTGGTTGATAATTTTAACGATGTCTTTACTGGAATCAATGTAGCAAAACTTCGCTAGAGACGTCTGATTTCCATATCATACTGCTAGGTTGTGGTGTTAAAAGACTTTTCTATTTATTTTATTATTGGCTCTACTCGTCACTATCCAAAAAGTTTCAATACAAAAGAGAAATTCTTGAAACCTTTTTATTGTTACTGTTACTGTTACTGTTACTGTTACTGTTACTGTTACTGTTTATTTAACCTTTGGGGGCCTAATTTCATAGGAATTTACGCTACAGGAAACACAATTTTATTAAAATTTCTGAAAGATCACTTCATTAATTTTTAAATTATTTAGATTTTTTAATTAACCGTTAATTATTTTTGTATTTCTACTACTACTGGTTATCAGTATTATCCTTTTTGCATATGGTCTACTCACAAGAAAATATAAGGCTTAAATTAACTATATTATTTAAAGCGGGAATTAAAAACAAAATGTATTGGACACTTGGTACATTTTTCGACTCCAACACTGATTTCTATACTTGAGATTTGATCTTTTTTCGGTTAGTGATTACAGTAGAACGTCGTTTATCCGAACGTTTATTATCCGGAGCGTCAAATATCCGGACCAGTTTTTTTTTTTTTTATCAACCACTTGTACTGTAATGCACATATACTGTATGAATACGAAAAATAAGTGATTATTTTCCACAATAAAGGTAAAATTGCGACATTTGTCACCTATTTTGCTCGTTCTTCACGCACGTGTCCCGCATGTGATGATTTTCAATATTCGTATAGTGTCCGGTTGCATATACTGCATGGATCGCTTCGGTTTTCGGTTATCCGAACAATCGCGTATCCGAACGGTGTCCGGTCCCAATTGAATCGGATAAACGACGTTCTATTGTATATTGAAACAATTGCAATTTTCTTTGGTAATTAAAATATTAGCTGATGCTGTACAAGTGTGTAAGTGTCAAAGTAGGAGTTTGTAAATTTCATTTTGTGTTGAATGACCTGAAAACAAAACTGCGAAACCTTTTTTATTTAGTCAAGCATATAACGAGGGATAGTGAAACGCCTTTAGCTTTGAAAATGTATTCGTACCTAAGGGCAATATTAAATATTAGTGGCTTCACGTAGAGCCGATAATAAATGATGTGGTTTGTGGAGTTTTTGTTTTCAAGTCCCTGCTCCTACAGAGCTTTGCTTGCTAGACGCTGGCAGTAGATAAACCTTTTTATAGATCCACTCTTACTTCGTAGGTAAGCAGAACGGAACAGATTGGACCATAGCTATGGTATATAATGCAGGCTTTAGCTTGAAAGATGCGTTATTCAAAGGTTATTTTTACAAAGCTTATTTCGACTCACACTTTACTTGTAAAACAAGCAAAATACCAAAAAAAAATTAAAAAAAAATTTATATTAAGTGTATCAATTACTTTGGATCAGTCATGTAATTAAATTCGCAATAAGCCTCAGACGACAATCTATAAATGTGAATAATTCAGCTTATACCGACACTTCAGTCAAGTACTTTTTCTTTCCCTTGTTTCAGATACCAAACAAAATACTTTATTATCCAATAGTTTATTAACTGATTGGTTTATTTTTTAAATAGATTCTTGTATGTTCAGGTAAAAGAAATAATTGTGCAAAATTTCAGCTTGATCCGAGATGTGGTGTCGAAGAAATAATGTGTACAAACTTTTGGCCAGGCAGACAGAGTTAGGTCTACGCTTTGTACACGTTCAATACGTTTTCGCTCCCACAACCATTCTATGATCAAATTGAAACTTTTCACACTTATATTTTGTAAATGACAAAACAACAATCAATAAAAAATACATAATTAACCAATTAATCAATGATTGGTAATCAATTTTATTTTGTTTGGTATCGAACAGGTCAAAGAAATTGTGTTTGACTCATGTGGCGGTATAAGTTGATTTAGTCCTCTTTATACTTTGTCGCTTAAACGTTTGAAACTAATAATGGTTAGTTATGAAACCTTCTATTTTCATGAACACTTCGCTGGCATAGTGGTTAGTGTATTGCCTTGAGGATGCTTGAGCCCGCAAGTTCGTTTTCAAGTCGTATAACTTATTTAAAATAGAAAAGACTTTTTAAAAACTTTTAACTTTTTTATAAATTACTTTTATATAGCTCACTAAAGCATGCTCACAGCGCTATGATCCAATCTCATCTGTAGACCACTCGGGGTATGGGGTATCTGGGAGAAGGTTTTCCGTGCTGCCTTTAGGCGCTCAGTAAATACAACTTTGTTCGAGCCGGATGAAAAACCTCAAGCCCCCTTAAAAGGTAGCCAAGTCAAGTTCAAGCGTACGTAACCCTTTCGGCCACATATCCCACCCAGATACCTAATTCTTTCTCCAAAAAAAAAAATCATTTAATTGCAATTTAAGAGGTTTTTTTAAGGTATTTGTATATTTTACTTGTTAAAAAAATAAGGTGACAAAGATGAGGAAACGCAAACCCAGAATTAGTCCTCGAAGTGGTCCACTTGTGTTTTTTTTACTGTTAATATTTAATAATAAAAAAAAATGGTATATTTTTATGAAACAAAATCCCCTCCTCCTCCAAGGCAATGATATACTTATTAAATTAAAAAAAACCATAACGTTTCAGTTCTAGAAATAAAAAAAGCCTGAATGAGAGGCTTAAAACCGATTGGCTACATAAAAAGGGAGCTTGGCTACCTATAAGGCGGTTGGGCTATCCTCTGGTAATCATTTAGCCCAATGATATGAATGTATATTTTGATTTCCTATAGTTTTAAAGTTTTGATTGGTGTAATGCACACATTTTACAACAAATTTTCTAATGGATAAATAAAGATTATTATTATTATTATGACCTATAGATGAAGCTTGACTACCTATACATGGGGCCTGGTTACCTAAACATGGGGCTTGACTACATATCAAGCTTTTTTAGAAATCTTATATGAAATCTGTCTGTCTGGTAAAAAGGTTTGTGCACGTTATTTCTCTAACACCCAACCTCGGATCAAGTTGAAATTTGGCCCAATTATTTCTTTTACCTGACAACTCAAGGGTCAATTTAAAAAAATATAATCAATTAGTTAATTAACTATTGGTAATTAATTATTTTGTTTGGTATCTCAAACAAGTGAAAGAAATTGTGCTAGACTGAAGTGGTGGGACAAAGCTGAATTAGTCCCCTTTGTAGGTCTCCGTCTGAGGCTTAGTGAACACAAACATGAAATAGAAACAATAAATAGCTATACAATTTTACGTGTTCACACTCTCTTCGTTAGCTTAGAAGTAAACGTGTTGGCCTGAGAAGTCTGAGATGGATTTCGCATACGAGTTTGAAATTCACGCCGTTCACTTAAAAAAAAAATACGTTTTAAAAAGCGATCACCCAGATACCCTGTTCTTTTTCTCCCTAGACTTTCCAAACTGGTCCAGGCATGTGATAGGGTCATAACGTGTTGAAAACGCTAAAAGCATGAAATAGCGCTAAACAAGAACAATTGGTAAAAAATATTTTTAATCGCACACATTTATCATTGTTAGCCTAGATCAGTGATGCCCAACCTAATTCGACCAGCGGCCATTTTCATTTCCATTACACGTATCGCGGGCCACAGGACTGAAACTAAAACGAAATGAAATCGGCCTGAAACTAATTAATTAGGAGTTTACATTAATTAATGAGACATTGGAAGTTTTATCCTTTTTTTTTACGCGTCGGAAAGTGGTTTAATTTCTCTATTTAAAAATGTGAGAAACATCGTGTAGCTAGTTATACCACCAACTCATTTACTTTTTTTGTTTTTGGAAAATATTCTCATCAATTCTCCAATCTCTAGTCGTAGTTTAACAATATTTTATTCGCGGCTTTGTTTTGTAAGGCCGTTATATATTAGTTTAAAAAAAAAAAATACCAACCACACTTTCTTTACAAATTAAATATGACGGCTTATTATCGTGTTCTACAGAAAGTAAAGATCCCATCACTTTTCTGAGGACATTCTACATTCAGAGTCCCATTTCAGAAACACACAGGTGTTAAGGTTAAAAGTGAGGAACATAAAATAAGAAAAGATGCATTTTTTAACCTTTGTTTATGGAAAGTGTGTGTGTGTGTGTGT
>JAZGLO010005856.1:0-37065 GCA_036873155.1 Biomphalaria sudanica
GGAACGAGATCTCACAAGCTACTCTTCACAACGTTACACGAGCTTGGAACGAGATCTCACAAGCTACTCTTCACAACGTTACACGAGCTTGGAACGAGATCTCACAAGCTACTCTTCACAACGTTAAACGAGATCTCACAAGCTACTCTTCACAACGCTACACGAGCTTGGAACGAGATCTCACAAGCTAGTCTTCACAACGTTACACGAGCTTGGAACGAGATCTCACAAGCTACTCTTCACAACGTTACACGAGCTTGGAACGAGATCTCACAAGCTACTCTTCACAACGTTACACGAGCTTGGAACGAGATCTCACAAGCTACTCTTCACAACGTTACACGAGCTTGGAACGAGATCTCACAAGCTACTCTTCACAACGTTAAACGAGATCTCACAAGCTACTCTTCACAACGCTACACGAGCTTGGAACGAGATCTCACAAGCTAGTCTTCACAACGTTACACGAGCTTGGAACGAGATCTCACAAGCTACTCTTCACAACGTTACACGAGCTTGGAACGAGATCTCACAAGCTACTCTTCACAACGTTACACGAGCTTAGAACGAGATCTCACAAGCTACTCTTCACAACGTTACACGAGCTTAGAACGAGATCTCACAAGCTACTCTTCACAACGTTACACGAGCTTGGAACGAGATCTCACAAGCTACTCTTCACAACGTTACACGAGCTTGGAACGAGATCTCACAAGCTACTCTTCACAACGTTACACGAGCTTAGAACGAGATCTCACAAGCTACTCTTCACAACGTTACACGAGCTTGGAACGAGATCTCACAAGCTACTCTTCACAACGTTACACGAGCTTGGAACGAGATCTCACAAGCTACTCTTCACAACGTTACACGAGCTTGGAGTCCTAGGTGAAGGAGGAGAGACAGTTTGAGAATCTATGAGACTAATATTAACATATGTCTTGAATAAACTTTGTAAAAGTTACTCTTTGTAAACATAAATAGCTGTTTGACAAATTTTTCAAGCAACCATTCTATAGAATACATAGAGATATACATTAGAATGTTATTATCATAAGTGTTTGAGTCAATTACCATCAGTGTTCGATCATAAATGTGACATGAATGCAATATGCACAAAGTAGATGATACAATTATATATATATATATATAGCATGCTAAGAGCGCTATGGTACAATCTCATTTGTGATGAGACCAGTGGGGGAGGGGGTATCTGGGAGAAGGTTTTTCCGTGTTGTCTTTAGGCGCTCAGTAAACATATATATAGTATAATATAAAATATTTTTTTAAAAATTTAACAAGCTCTATGCTAATTTTTATAAGGATAGGAAGACAGAAATCAATTTTTGTTTATCAATTTAACATTACGAAAATTAAACAAATCCACCTCACATTTCCACCACACATTTGGCGGTAATAAAGAAAACCGTTTCCCCGAAATATTTCGACATATTGAACAGCTAATATATAGCTGTATAGTATAATGTGTGTGTGTGTATACAAAGCACTCAAACAAGAGTTATTGTACTTGTTTTATTGTTCGTTGAGCAATCATTATTCTTTTGTGGACTCTCTCTGCTCCGCTCTTCTACAAGCCATCCATAGCCAGAATGGATGAATACAGGATATACCGAGAAGGACAATCAAGAAGATATTCACCTGTAAGAGAAAAAAAAGTAAAAAAAAAAATTAATCTTTTCATATGAAATTTTGACAACGGATGACTTTGTGTAGACAATCATATCATATCATATTGAAATATTTATGTCTTACACTGCAGGTTTGAAAGACCAAACAAAAGGGCTAACACAATTCTGATCTTGTAAATATTGTAATCATTTCACGTTGTATAAGTTATTATAACAATTTAATTTTGTATAAAACATTTGGAAGAAAAGTGCCGATAAGGTAGATTTAGAAAAAAAACAAAATTATTTCATAGGTGGAAAATAAAACAGCAACAACTTGGAAACAACTATGAAAATAAAACAGCAACAACTTGGAAACAACTATGAAAATAAAACAGCAACAACTTGGAAACAACTATGAAAATAAAACAGCAACAACTTGGAAACAAATATGAAAATAAAACAGCAACAACTTGGAAACAACTATGAAAATAAAACAGCAACAACTTGGAAACAAATATGAAAATAAAACAGCGCTGAGAGACCAAAGAACTGCAACTATATTTCCTGTAGGCCAGTTATCTCAGCTCAAGATCCTTCATATTCACCTATCCCTTAGACTGTTGGACCTTAGGTACACCACACAAGATCTGTTGACCGTCTTTCTCCATTCCTCTCTGTCTTTTGCCTTGGATAGAATCTCTTTCAATGACAGGCCCGTCCATTCTTTTATGTTGTCTTATGTCCCTTATTCTTTTTTCCTGGTACTGTTCCCTGAAGGAAGATCTTTTCGAACCCTGAGGAACTTATGATATGACCATAGAGTTTTAGTTGGCGTTTTTAGACAGTAGTTAGCAGATCATCGTGGGATCCTATCGCTGTACTGATCCTGTCTCTAATCTCTTCGTTTGTGATGCGGTCTTTGTATGTGATACTTAGGATCCTTCTGTAGCATCTCAATTCCATTGCTAGGATCCTCCTCTCTTATTCTGCAGTCAGCGTTCAGATTCGCAAACATTGAAGAATGGGGCTCACGATTATCAAATAGAAAACAAAAAAGTTGTAAAAAAATCGAAATACGGATTTTGAAAATACTGTCGTCCAATGGAAACAAAATACATACTTCTTAAAACTTTATAGATCTGATAGTTTATGATTCTATGGCATTAGTTCCGGCTACAGAGACTCAAATAGCTTGGCATCAAACTGGTGTCTGATTGATTACTTCTACCTCAGAAATGAGAACAAATAGGTCATTCAACAGAATCGTTCATTAAATAGCCTTTTATGAGCCTTGAAGCGGGTAGATTTTGTACTACTGATACATAAACGCTAAGTCAGCCTGACATTTTCAAAACTAAAAGACAAGGGAGACTACTCAGCGTGGTTACACGGGAACAAAGTAGCTACAGATGATCCTAAACCTTTTTGATTGTGTGAATACATATTTAAAGATCAGAAGTAGATCTAGGAAGACATGAAGGCGTACAAAATGAAACCGAATATAATTAGTGAGAGCAGTGCCTTTGTGCATTAATGCCCTAACCAATAGCAGGGCCTGCTTTAGATAATTAGAGGCTCAAGGCAAAGTGGATTTAGTGGCCCCTGATGAAATAGAAAAAATAAAAGCGAAAAAAAATACGCAATTTATTTAAATCCTAGTGTACTTCAACAATACAATTGGAAACAAGTTTCGCCTCCGCCTAAGGCCGGCCCTGCCAATAGGGCGATTACTGTCCCCTTGGAGAAATGTACATTGATATATATTGTGGTAGTACTGTGGAAGGTCGTGTGTTACATAAAAAGCGTATCAGGTCCTAGATACCCCATACACCAAAGGAATTAGTGATAGGCTCATGACCCTAAAACTGCCTTTACAAAACGGAAAGAAACATATTTCCATTGTTAGCTGTTACGCACCCACCATGACCAACCCAGATGATGTCATAGCAAAGTTCTACGAAGAACTAAACTCCACCTTACTTGATATTCCAAAAACAGAAAAGCTACTCATTCTCTGTGACTTCAATGCAAGAGTCGGCTCTGACCATCACATCTGGAAAGGAGTCTTAGGCAAATTTTGGATAGGTCAATGCAACAGCAGCGGATTATTACTACTCCAGACCTGTGCTGAACACAAGCTGCTCATATCGAACACAATATTCAGTCTTCCAATGAGAAAGCGAACTTCCTGGATGCATCCCCGCTCAAGACACTGGCACCTCATAGATTACGTCATCACCAGACAATCTGACCGTCAGGACATTCGTGTCACCAAATCTTGCTGTGGTGCAGAATGTAGAACAGACCACCGCCTCATCATCACAAAAACTAAACATCCGTATTCAACCAAAGAGACGTCCGCAAAAATCTAAACCCCTAAAAAGGCTAAACACGGCCAGCTTAGCAGATGACAAAACTGAAAAGTCGCTTGCAGATGCGATAGAGAACTTCCTCAAGTCCACCCTTCCAACTAAATCAAATGTAGATAAAAGCTGGGAATGCTTCAAAGAAGCTATCTATAGCACAGCATTAAACATACTCGGTCCTATGAAGAGAAAGCATCAGGACTGGTTTGATGAAAACAATACTGAGATCAGAAAACTATTAGATGAAAAGCACAAGCTCCACAAATTATATCTGAACAACCCAAACTCCCAGTCCACTAACATCCGCAAAAATTTGCAAAAACAGTTACGCCAAATGCAACATACCTGGCTTAGCAAGAAAGTGGAAACAATACAGGAATTTGCTGACAAGCACGATATGAAGAACTTCTACCATAAACGATATCTATGGACCCAAAAAGTCAGGCTCATCACCTCTATTAAATGCTGATGGGACAATCCTATTGACAGATAAGGAAGAAATCCTAAAACGCTGGGCAGAGCACTTCGAAAAGGTTCTCAATACACCTTCCATCATAAATGAAGCGGCCTTAGACAGGCTACAGCAAGTACCAATAAATGAAAAATTGGATGACCCCCCTACGCTAAAGGAAACCGATCTTGCCATTCAACAGCTCGCAAGCGGAAAAGCCCCAGGAGCTGACTCCATTCCCGCAGAGGTCTACAAAAAAGGTAGATTAGCCCTGATTGAAAGACTTCATAAGCTCTTCTTAATTATGTGGGAAAAAGAGTCAATACCACAAGACTTTAAAGATGCCACAATTGTTCATTTATACAAGCGAAAAGGAAACAGCCAGATCTGCGACAACCACAGAGGAATATCTCTTCTCTCTATTGCTGGGAAAATCCTTGCACGCATCCTACTAAATCGTCTCATGCAACACATAGAATATGGTCTACTACCAGAAAGCCAGTGCGGCTTCAGAAAAGAGCGTGGAACCATTGACATGATCTTTGCAGCAAGGCAGCTCCAGGAAAAATGCCAAGAACAAAATGCTGACCTGTTCTCAATATATGTCGACTTAACAAAGGCATTCGACACTGTTAGCAGAGAAGGAATCTGGAAGATCATGTCAAAGTATGGCTGTCCACAAAAATTCATAACCATGGTGAGACTATTTCATGATGGCATGAAGGCTCGTGTCCAAGAAAGTGGAGAACCATCAGAGCCCTTCGAAGTATCAAACAGGGTAAAACAAGGCTGTGTCCTAGCACCTACATTGTTCAGTATCATGTTCTCCGCTATGCTGACAGATGCATTCACAAATAGAGAAAACAACGGGATAAATATATCATACAGATTTGATGGTGGCCTATTCAACCCGAGGCGGCTTAAAGCAAAATCAAAAACAAATGCAGCAGTAATCAGAGACTTGCTATTTGCTGACGACTGTGCCCTAAATGCCTGCTCTGAAAACGATCTGCAGAGCATCGACAGTTACTTCTCAAGACTGAAGTCTTATATCTACGTGCTCCTGGGAAAGCCTTCTCGGATCCAAGCATCACTATAAATGAACAGGATATAAACGCAGTAGACAGATTCACATATCTTGGCAGCACACTCTCCAGAAATGAAAACAATCGATAGTGAAATCGACCTGCGTATCGCCAAGGCCAGTGCATCCTATGGCAGTCTGTCTAAAACTGTCTGGAACAGACGTGGTATCACCACAAACACAAAGCTAGGGGTCTATGGAGCCGTCATCCTCCCTACATTGCTCTATGCCTCGGAAACATGGACAGTGTACAGTAAACATGCAAAGAAACCGAACCACTTCCACATGACATGTCTGAGAAAAATACTAAATGTCAAATGGCAAGACAAAATACCAGATACAGAGGTTCTTCGAAGAGCGTGTCTGCAAAGGATCCACACTATCCTGATGCATTCCCAGCTGCGATGGGCAGGTCACGTCTACAGAATGGAAGATCACCGCATCCCTATACGACTCTTGTATTTCCGACTAAGCGAAGGAAAGCGCTCGCAAGGTGGTCAAAGAAAGCGCTTCAGGGACACCCTCAAAGCTTCTCTGAAGGCGTTCAGCATAGACCCAGGCACCTGGGAGACAGAGGCACATGACAGAGCATCATGGCGTTGCGCTGTGAAAACTGGCGCACAGGTTGCTGCGGAAAAAAGAACAACGCTGGCAGAAGAAAAATGCCAGAAAAGAAAAGCAAGGCAAACGACACTAGCTCCAGCTGGAATAACCTGCCCAGTGTGCGGCCGAACATTCCGGGCTCACATGGGTCTCACCAGCCACATGAGGAGGCATAAAACCCCAGTGCAAACCCCTCAGCCCTCTGGATATGTTACATCACACTATTGTGCCACGATGGACGAACTATATATCAGGTACTGATAGGTGTTTTGATTCGGGGTGTAAAAGATGTGACTAGCTTGATTTCTCTCACACGAAACTTTCTTGTGATTTTATCTTTAAAAGTTGCTTATTGAGATTTATAAAAGAGTATAATCAAGGTCAATCTATGATTTTAAAACATTAACGCTCTTTTAAAACAGTCACACATTTTTTTAAAAATACATTATCAAATAAATTGCAATAATATTTGATAGAATATTTGCATAGAAAAAAAAAGCGGAGTGAACCAAACTAAACATTAGAAAATAAGTTTTTGTCTTGCTTTGGGTCCCGTTTTCTAAAATACAAAAAAAGAACAAGCAAAATATAAAAATATATATATTTATTTAAAAAATAGGTTCTATTGAGTGAAGCGAGAGCACCCTAGAATCACTGCCTTATCTCTCAATATATTAGTTTTATTTCCCCTTTTTCTCTATAAAACAAAATTATTAGTGACCACTAATCGATTATCTAATTGCTTATTGTTGATTCATGTGCTGTCATCGACTTTTAATAATTTTGCAAATTTTCAACTTGATCCGAGAATGGGCAGTGGGAAAAAAAGGGTAAAAGAATTCACCCAGACAGACGGAGTGAGTTAATATAGCCTAAGCCAGCGGCGTAGCTAGAGTATATGATGCCCAGTGCGGCAGCTCCCCGTGATGCCCCCCTCACTTCTAAATAAAAAACGAAATAAAACAGCGAAATGACTTTTTTTTTCGACCAGCACGTTTTAACCAAGCGCTTAAGGCTAGTTTCGGTTATTTTGGTGAGGACGTCCTAGCAGTATGCTGAAGTCAATAAAAAGGTGTGTAAACGGTGCAGTGTACAGAAAAATGTTACTAAAATACTAAAAAGATTTCAGCTTCAGCCCAAATGCCAGCCAAACTCAGAGAATGGTTCGAGCAGATAATGAATTAAGATGATATCAATGAAAGACTACAGAGTTTGTACCCGGTCATTATGATAACGTATCCTTAACATTTGAAGAAAAAAAAGGTCCAGTTTAGTATTGTCAGGTAAACTGTTTAAAAATCGAAAAATATTTTTTTCATTATCATCCAATATATGTTCGTTTTGTATTAGTAGAGAAGTATTTGGTCTGAAACTAAGCTTGGTTCGGAGCACGTGTTCTCACGGGAGTGGATTGGACTTGGGTAGTAATTTCACAAACCCCTAGAAATGAACTAGATTTAGTCTTTGTTCTTCAACTTGTTCGCGATGCCCATTATGTGCCAAATTCTGCTATTTTAGAGTCTAAGGTATTTATTTCAGCGTACTGAACTTTGGACTAACAAAATGTGCCCCAAAAGAAAGTGGGCGTGTAAAAGAGCGATGCCTTCAGAGATTTAAACAAATCTAGTCAACTTGATTCAACCTGGATAACAGTTTACGTTTAATGTGAGAAATAACATAGGAGATTAACAGAATTAGCAAAGTAAATTATTTTTTAGTAAACATTTCAAATTCAGTCGTTTGTCTTTGTTCATGTATGTACATTGTCCCGTATTGTACAATGCTCGCACCACTCGCACATGGCTAGCTACGCCACTGGCCTAAGCTCTGCAAAAAGAAAGATACATATGTATAAAAGATTCTCTGTCTTCTACTCTAACATTTGTTAAAAGTCTATTCAAGAACGTTCTTGGAATTCGCATCGATAAAATTATGAAGCAGACATCCGTTTTTATTTCTAAAAAAACTTTATAAAATAATTTACTTAAATAATTTTGCTATATAGTGCATGACTCTCAATGCCATTTATTGTATTTATATATGATAACTTTTATCAAATATATAATTCGCGCATGACATTCCTCACTTGTTAAATGTATCCGTCAAGCATCACGTGACATCACTTAACGTACTTACACGTGACCTGTAACGTGACATCACTTAACGTACTTACACGTAACCTGTAATCTGTAATGTTTCGTAACTTAACTTCTTTCATTTACCTCTTTGGCGTTCCGTCTGGCCGACCATTGGAACAGAGCATGTTGCAGCAAACAAAACACGCCTGATGTTATGGTTGTAATACCGAGTAAACTTCCAATGAAGGCGCTTGGAAAACTGAAAACAAATAGGTTTGTATACAAATAATTAAACATGTCTTCTAAGGCCACTGTCTTTGCTTACTCTATTGGTCATTGTAAACTATGGGCAATAATCACACTGTATGTAACTATCATAGAGTCATTGTAAACTATAGACAATAATCACACTTTGTGTAACTATCATAGAGTCATTGTAAACTATAGACAATAATCACACTTTGTGTAACTATCATAGAGTCATTGTAAACTATAGACAATAATCACACTTTGTGTAACTATCATAGAGTCATTGTAAACTATGAACAATAATCACACTTTGTGTAACTATCATAGAGTCATTGTAAACTATGAACAATAATCACACTTTGTGTAACTATCATAGAGTCATTGTAAACTATGAACAATAATCACACTCTATGTAACTATCATAGAGTCATTGTAAACTATAGACAATAATCACACTTTGTGTAACTATCATAGAGTCATTGTAAACTATAGACAATAATCACACTTTGTGTAACTATCATAGAGTCATTGTAAACTATGAACAATAATCACACTCTATGTAACTATCATAGAGTCATTGTAAACTATAGACAATAATCACACTTTGTGTAACTATCATAGAGTCATTGTAAACTATGAACAATAATCACACTTTGTGTAACTATCATAGAGTCATTGTAAACTATGAACAATAATCACACTCTATGTAACTATCATAGAGTCATTGTAAACTATAGACAATAATCACACTTTGTGTAACTATCATAGAGTCATTGTAAACTATAGACAATAATCACACTTTGTGTAACTATCATAGAGTCATTGTAAACTATGAACAATAATCACACTCTATGTAACTATCATAGAGTCATTGTAAACTATAGACAATAATCACACTTTGTGTAACTATCATAGAGTCATTGTAAACTATGAACAATAATCACACTTTGTGTAACTATCATAGAGTCATTGTAAACTATAGACAATAATCACACTGCCTCTTTATTCATCCTCAGGTGACTTAGAAAACTTTTATTTCAATTGAGAACATGGACATAATTTTTCTATCATACTTTCTATTAGGGTCGATTTCAGGTTTGTGCAAAGTGTGCTCAGACCTCAAGCGAGACCAATCGTTATCGAAGGCCTGAATAAAAATGTTACAATCTATGGGCAGTTTAGACCAATAGTACGTTGCCATATCACAGGTCTGTCATAGGTTGTGACGTTTTGGTGAGGTCTTCTATAAGGAATGGTCTCGCCTCAAGTCACCTGATTATGTTTTAACAAAATATACAGTAAAACGACACAAAAATCTACAAATTTTGTTCTCCTTTAGTGCTTCCAACAAGTCCTCTCTCAAGTCCTCTCGCAAGTCCTCTCGCAAGTCCTCTCGCAAGTCCTCTCTTGTTCTTAGAAGCAGTGGTGGATTTAAGTAAGTGGAAAACTTATGCCGCATTTGTGTGTGTGACCTTTGTTGTGAAGACGTATATGTGACAATAATATAAACTTAGTGAAAAAGTAACGAAATATTACATTGACTATCATTTGACTTCTATATTTGACTTCTATATTTGACTTCTATATTTGACTTCTATATTTGACTTCTATATTTGACTTCTATATTTGACTTCTATATTTGACTTCTATATTTGACTTCTGTATTTGACTTCTATATTTGGCTTCTATATTTGACTTCTATATTTGACTTCTATATTTGACTTCTATATTTGACTTCTATATTTGACTTCTATATTTGACTTCTATATTTGACTTCTATATTTGACTTCTATATTTGACTTCTATATTTGACTTCTATATTTGACTTCTATATTTGACTTCTATATTTGACTTCTATATTTGACTTCTATATTTGACTTCTATATTTGACTTCTATATTTGACTTCTATATTTGACTTCTATATTTGACTTCTATATTTGACTTCTATATTTGACTTCTATATTGTTTCATATTTAGTATGTGCATATTTAAAAGGATTATTTGTTTAGTTTCAATATACGATATTGATGTCCACAGAAACCAGATACACATTATTTAAAAATATATTTCTAGAATTGTTGTTATTTTTATCTTTATCTTTCATGTTTTCATCTTCCATAATCTCATATAGCTTGGTATCCCAACTGGTTGCTGGTTGACCCCCCCCACACACACACACACGCATGTAAGAGGCGGCTACGCTGTCACTGCCTTTAAATCCGGAACTGCATAGACCAGTCTTTTAAAAGATTTTGAACGTTTCTCTTTCGGCTGAATATAAGACACGAATTCTTTGTAGTTTCCTTTAGTTTGTTAATATGGCTAGGATGAGAATCATGGAACATGTTCATTTTGGCAACAAATAAAAGATTTGACCAAAGTCTTCTCACTTGCTCAGCTAAATGGAAAGGAGAATCAAATGTTTTCTTTAAGGTCATGTACATAAAGAATAGTGAGGGATTCAAACAACAACTAAACGTAAAGAGCTCTAAAGACAATTTCTGATCTCAACAGTAATCCAAGGAAGGTCAAAATTAACTGGCAACTAAGTCAGTGCAATAGCCCTCACCTAGATATAAAGTACGAGAATTTTACTGTATTTATCAAACTGTATTACATAGTCTGTTCAAAGGGTTAAAGTCAGATACAGAGAGCAACGTCATGTCTAGATAACAAGCGAATTAGAAATAGGTTATTAAATATGTCAAGGGTGCTGATATCTAGGTCCAAGGATTTCGCTCAACTTCGCTAACAAAAAAAAAATATTTATATTACAGACATATATAGTGAATACTAGTGGGTTATAGTACAATCGTTTTATCTATAGTCTTTTCATTTGAAGACTTGTACGACTAAAAGGAGAACATAGCAGATAAGTGAGACACCACACCCAGTTCACGCAGATCTTCTCCCTTTGAGTGCATTACTTATGTAGGTTAAATGTGATAGTGTCAACTAAATATATTTATTTTTCAAATCTGCAATATGTAAAACTCTGTAATGACCTTGCCATCTTATTTCACAATGGTAGCTCACCCAATGTGTGAACTATTCCACTAGCTTTAACTCACTGGCGACAACTGATATTTTAATCCAGTGTTTTCCAAACATTTTCTTTAACGGAGTATTTAGCACAACACATTGCTATTTTTTTAGGAAGATTAATTCACGTGATGGCCTACTAGTTACGGAACGCAATTTGGGTACCGTTGTTTTAATTTGCAGTATCAATAGTAGGATGAGATACAGAGGAATTGAAGAACTAAAATCTAGATACGTTCTGTGGTTTTGTGATTAGGTGCTGAAATAGTTAAGGGGAAATAAGAAAGACCATTTTTATTTTTTCTATTACTTCCCATTTTTCAAAGCCTTAACCTTCTCTTCCTTGCTTCAATGTCACTTACCCTAACTACTAATTTTCATACATTTTATTTGGCTATACTTTTTAGTTTCTTAAATCTAGATCTTAACAACTTACGCGAGGACAGTGTAGGCGTTGACCATGGTGTAAAATATAGATCGGTATAACACCAGGAACACGAATATATAATACAGATGTGACGGGTCCTCTAGAAGCAGCAGGACCGACAGCACCACGCCCAGTGCACTTGTCAGTGTCAGTGGCATGATATTTGGTTTGACAGATCTACTGAACGATGACTTGTTGCCTGCAACAAACAAATATCAGAGACATGTGTCTTAGTTAGCTCTTTCTCTCCGTATTATTGTCCACGTTCCGACGGAATTCTTCATCTTCTGCTTCAATAACGTTTTCGTTTGCTATCAGAGAAATGTTTGAGTTGGTCTCTAAGGGGGAAATGCAGAGGCTCATTTTATAGAACACAAATAAAGTGTATACAATCAAACATTAAATTCATTTAATCAGGTCAAATCAACGATGGTATCGTCAATCAGGAGAGAAAGAGTTAGTAAGCCGTGAAAACGGTGAAATACTCCTCATTAATCTTCGGACTCGAGGATAAGCCTTATTATTAAAATTATTATTAACAGAGGCGTAGTGAGGGGGCAGGGGGGTACGATGCCCCGGGCGTTACCATCAGGGGAGTGCCACACGCAGAAAGGCGCCTAAATTTTTTGTTCAATGTGAATGGGGGAACGGGCGCCAATAAAATACTTTGCCCCGGCGCACGTTTTGCTCACTACGTCTCTGCGTTAATATGTCCTGTGTAAGCCATTACCTTCTGTAATTGGTGTAGAACTACAAGCTTGTGTATGGACGTATTGTTGTATTGGGTAATACTGGGTTTATATGTGTTTACAGTTCTAGCAGAATACAGTAAAAGGATGAAAGGTGATCAAGCTGAAACATTTCATTGTAACAAGCAAAGATTGTTAAGTTTAGAATTGAAGTGACGTGACTATTGTATGCATGAAGTGTTTTTAATATATATATATATATATATATATATATATATATATATAATATATATATTTATATAGTCTAATATACCTGCAAATGATAAATCTTTAATTGATGTGATGACTATAAACAACATGGATGCTTGTCCCCCTTTTTAAAAAAATTATTTGAAAGTATTAATATGGATTTTAATTTTGTCAACACACAAGATCTTTGTAATAATTAGTTCTATCACCACAAAGCATTGTACAAAAGCTCCTTCTTCATTAGTGCTATTACAGCATGGAATGGTTTGCTTGAGCCAGCCAGGAAAACCATTTACATTGGCAGAATTTAGGTCATTGGTTAATGTGCATGACAAAATGCATGACGCGTAGGACGTAATCCTCTTCTTTTTTTTTTAAGTAACGTCTGTATTCTATAAGATAAGATAAGATAAGATAGAGACGCTTACCAATGAACAGACACACATTCTTCAAGTCAAACATTTTGGACACGTTTCAAGAATGCTTAGAAGTGTATGAAATAAAGAAGCTTACTTTTAAATAAACCTATGTTCAATTCTAGAAATGCGCCAGCCAGGGGCGAGGCCACGATACCTCCCATAAATACATAGAGCATAACATTGGTGTAATCACTAACTGAAAAAAAGAAAAGAACAAGAAATAGAAAAAACAACTTTTAAAAAACAAAGTTTATCTACGGGAAGGAACCGCAAATTACAGCCATTTATCTGAATATTACGAGATTTATCTCCCTTTCTGTTATCTAAAAAAATATTAATTAATTTCTACGAAATGATCAACTACTTGGTTAATTTTTTAATTGATTCATGTATTGTTATTGACTATGAATAATTATTCAAAATTTCAACTTGATATGACAATGTGAAGTGGGTGAAAAAAGTGTCGAGTGTTACAAGATTATAAGGGAACTTATATATATGTATGTATATATTATATATATATATATATATATATATATATATATATATATATATTAATATATATATATATATATATATATATATATATAAAGCATTAAGTAACATAAATACCCCTTATTTCGAAAATCAAAAAAAATAATTAATCCCCAACGATTAATTAACTAATTGTTTAATTTTTTTTTTGTCAGGTTAAATGACTAATTTGGCAAATCCGAGATCCGAGAATGGTAAATGGGAGAAATAGCGTGTTTAAACTTTTTACTAACAGACAAACACACAGACAGACATACAGACAGACATACAGAGTGAACTGATATTAGCTTAATTTAAAATAGGGATTACTGACAGTCAAAATGTTAATAGACCCATGTGTATATACAATCTGGATAAAGAGTGGAAATTATTGTCGACGGTGGGTTGAATATGTTTACTTTGTGTTCCAGATGTATTACTATCTCTATTTGTATGTCTGCATTGAATAAACAAAGTCGAAGACCTTCTTGCACAGTAGGCTAACATTATTCCATTTGCTGAGGTGAGAAAACAAGAAAGAATAACTAGAAATGAATCGAATTTCCTAAGAACATGTTTCCAAAACCGCTCTGCACACATCCTTAAATAAAAAGCATTGTAACTTTTCTTAAAATAATTCCCTTGTTATATTGAAATAATTTTGTAAAATAAGCATTACTATTGTATTTGTCATTCAAAAATAAACAGGAAAAATATGATGATAGTGGGGATCAAACACGCGTTATTTAAGCGAAGCTCTATCGACTTAACTTAGAGCTGAGAAATTGTAGCTGGAAATATATGATTCATTCCCCCCCCCCCCCCCCATGTTTTGGCCACTTTCTACCCATAAACAAGGTTACAAAGACAGTTTGTGTGGAAACACAAACTCAAAATCGGCCCCGAAGTGGTCCACCCTGGAGGTAAAAAGGCAGGTTTCAATATTTTCAGAAAGTACATCAGAATTAAATTCTATCAAAGACAAATGACAGAGAAGACTGGAGATATCATGTGATGGATTATCACAATGAGTGTTGCCAACTATTTTGGGCTGTTTGAGGTGCTGCTGTTAAGTGCTTGCAGAGTAGATTGGGAGTCTGTAAAGACAACAATATCTGATGGTGGTTGCACTCCTTCATATAATTTGTTTTCCACTGTCTGTAGTGCTATGGTGATTGCCTCAATTTCCGCTTGGAAGTTTGAGCAGTAATCGCCACAGGGTGCGTTTATCTCAAAGTGTTTATTTTTAGGGAAAACCAGGAAGGTCCAAGACCAGCATTGATGGTGGCTTTGAAAGCCGATCCGTCTGTATAAATATGGATAGCTGTTTTTGATAGCTTTCAATTGTTTCAAGCGTGCCTACTTTGAGCTCCAGTGGATTTGATTCTTTTTTTAAGGTGTTATTAAGTAAATGTGTTTTGATGGTTGGTTTTGGTTGTTTGTAGTTTAGTCCGGGTGTAATAGGCTGGCTGCCTGCTCGTGCGGTTTGCGCGCTGGACTGTCGTTCGGATTTATCGACGGTCGAGGGTTCAAACCCTGCCCGCTCCCATCCCCCGTCGTCCTGCGGGAGGTTTGGACTAGGAAGTAAACTATCTTCAACTCTGAAGGAACATCCGAAATATGTAAAACATTTTACAAAACAAACAAACATGTAATGTTTGAAAATCTGGTAATTTTTTCTCTGTTATTTGGTAGGTGGTGTTTTAGGGCTAGTTCGTCAGTAAGTTGGATCAGAGTCCTTTGCTTTTTTTTGGTTGTTTTTCCTATTTCTCTGTGTTAGTAATTTATTTGGATGATCGTCCTCCAACCTTCTGTATCTCTCAATAGCTTCTAATGCTGCTCTGTTGCGCCTTAACTTAAGAGGTTCAATATTGGAGTCTATTTCACAGGCTGCTGTGGGGGTAGTTCTCATACCTCCACTAATTAGCCGCAAGAGTCTAGGGATCAAAAGGATGCCGAAGAAAAAAAAAATTTTAAATATTTAATTAGATTTTTTTGGGACCCAAATTAGGTCTCAAAACGATATTCGATTTCCATTTCTATTGTTATTGATTTTAAGGCAGTGGCTGTTTTCCTTTTAATAAATTTACCGTGTGTTAGACTTTCAACTTTTACTTTTTCTTCTTGCTTACAATAAATTCATTATGTGTTAAATTCTCAACTTTTACCTTCCTTCTTGCTTTCAAGTTCTTTTTCCAAGATTGTATTGATTGATCCTAGAATGTAGAACAAACGTAACTGTAATAGACACACCCACATCACGTGAAGTAAATATGTCGGTGTCCTAATAAGTCTCATCAGACTGGACAGATTGACTTCGTTGTCACTTGTAGTCTTGGAGGTTACTTTCTTCTCTGTTTTACCACTGTCCAGCCCTAGCGAATAGAGCACAATTAATACAGGCTTATAGGTAAAAAATATATTAAAATATGCAAGATTATTATCTACAATCCAAAATGACTTCTTTTTTTTTAATTAAAGTTACATTATAGTAGAGATCACGAAGGTTAAGAGATCCTAGTCAGGTCAATAATTTTAGTTAGTCTTTTCTTTCCAACAATGCCTTACGTTTACCTTTATTTCCTTTCTTATTTATAATTGGTTTCGTAAGATTGTCATTGCTGAAAGTGGTAATGTAATCAAACACTCCTATAAAACGCTTTCCACGGCATGCGTCTCTGACAAAAGTCAAACTTCACGTGTGGGTCAGATATTGAGTCCGGCGAAACTGTTTTCACTAATAGAAGAAGGGGCAAAGGCGAATAAATGGCGCTTAAAATAGTACACTTCGGGCAAAATGGGGCTCGTTAGATTTGGCTGGCTACCCACCAAGGAGAAAAAACCCTAAATTTAAACCTCTCCTGCCTTGCAGCTATACCCAAACATTGGCTTCGGGACTTAACCCTGAGGAAAAATCGGGAATTGCGACATTAGCGAGTTTGCAGCATACAGTGCTACATACTGGTATAGCCTAAAATGTGAGTTCAAACTGTATAGGCACTTGCCGTTCCATTGGGAAGATCAGCTGCGTGGAAGGGGAACTGATGTGTGGGCAATATTGTTCCGACCAAAGCGAATGCCCAGGCAATCATCTCATTTCCATGAGATGATCTATACGAGACCATACAATTTATTATTAATTGTTTATTAAATGTATGACTTTAAAGACCAAAGCCCCCATCGCTCAATTATCATTCACGTAGAATTTAGACTTATTTATATGTTAACTAACAAAATGTTTTTCACCAATGGGGACGCCCTGGAGGGGGTGTATAAAATGTTGTACTACATAGAATTTCTGGATGCAACTTTCTGTATAAATGTAACAAGTTCCCAGTGTTATGTTTCATTTTCCTATAACATGTAATCACAGAAACACTGACTTGTGATGCACCAGTAGAACTAAAGAATTTTTCTTACGTGACGTAGTCTACTGACCAGGTTTCTCTGGAGTTTCCAGTTCTATCTCTTGGGTGACCACGTATTCCTCCTGCACAGGGTGGACATAGTCTCTTGGTAGAAACAGGAAGGTAGAGACGAAGGTCAGGAGGTGAGTACTTGCTAGGATCAAGTAGGAAATCTTCCTTGAGATACCATGCTCATAGCCCAGCTAAATAAAAAGTACGGGCAGATACCAATAAGTTATAAAATGAGAAAACAAAACAAAAAAATATGAACGGCTACTTGATCAATATTGTTTTCGTTCTATTTTGTTCTCGGCTTGTACCAGCCTCCATGCTCTGTTTGATCTTGTGTGATTTCCTTCAATATACTTCGATTTATGTCTGTAGTCCTCAGATGTCGTTTGAGGACATCTCTGTATGTTAGTCTTGGACGTGCCTTGTCTTGGGTCTGACTCCCTTCTAGAGCTCGTCTTTGAGGATGTCATTAGGAGTTCTTCCTTCTGGCATGTAGGTGATCAAACGTAGTGTTCTCTGTGTCAAAAGAGCAAAGACCCTGTTTGCATTTTACAAATATCAGAACTTCCTGATTGGAGACACGACCCACATTATGCGTCGCAGACAGCCCAAAGTAAAACTGTTTACTTTATGCTTTTCATGCATGTATGTTGACCAGCACTCACTACCATAAAGAAAAGTACTCACTATGCAGACATAGTACACTTGCATTTTCATTTCCAAAAAACTGTTAGAGAGTTTTGCCACTGTTGCAGAAGTTTTTCACAATTCTTTTTGTCACATCAATGTCTACATTTAAATTGCAGGTAACATTTAATCCCAGGTAGATAAATTCGTGTACCTCCGTACAGTTGTAATTTCCGATACTTATCATTGGTGTTTCAGAAACATCCTGTGCCATAATTTTAGTCTTGTTGAGACTTATTGTAATTTACTTAATGAAGTTAATGCAGTGGTATTTATTGTTAACTGGATTCGAATTTATGCTGTGATTTTTTTCAGAGACAGCTGCTAATAGGTGTGTGGTGTTATTTAAATCTTTTATGCCTGACACCAATTTCCATATCCCAGAAGGTAAGAAGAAACCAGAGTTAATAATACGGTTACCTTTTTTTAATTTGTAGCCATTCCCATGTGGGTGCCAGTTTCACACAGCGCACTTCTTACCTTGACCATTAACTGAATCCCAGAAGAACTGTCGAAAGCTCCGCTGATGATGCCCACCACTGCACCGCCACCCACTGGGAACATATTTGAAAGCTGGACATTGGTCATTATCAGTGAGATGCCACCAAAAGCAACAAGAGCCATGCCAGGAAATATAAGCCAGGGTAAATCTGAGGAGCACATGCTATATTTACAATGTACACTAAGACAAGGGATATAGGGACAATGCCCTATAATTAACTTAAGATGCTTATAATGTCCTACAGTCATACAATGTGATTTTTAATGCTTTATAATAATAGTCCTACTTTAGGACTTTTTTTCTTATAATGTTTTTCATTTTATTTTACTGAAAAAAATATTTTAGATTTGTGTCAGTTTTATTCTAAATATAGATTTTAGTGTCAATTATATCCTAAATCAAGATTTTAGTGTAATTATATTCTAAATATAGATTTTAGTGTAATTTTATTCTAAATATAGATTGCAGTGTCAATTATATTCTAAATATAGATTTAGTGTCTATCTTATTCTAAATATAGATTTTAGTGTCAATTATATCCTAAATATAGATTTTAGTGTCAATTATATCGTAAATATAGCTTTTAGTGTCAATTATATTCTAAATATAGATTTTAGTGTCAATTATATTGAAGTTGCTAGGTGAAAACAATAAGCTGAGATTAAAATCTCCCTGTTTAAAACAAAAACACTAAACGTCGAAATTACTGATTGTCTCAATCACAAACCTTTTCCCAGAATCCTAGACCGAGAACTAATATTCTGTAAACAAAGCTGGTAGAATTGAATAGATCTAACGACTATTTCATTGATTCCAAACTATGGCCTTGCTGCTAACTAGTTTAAAAGAAAAAGCTTACCGTTGGTGGTAAATGCAATTATGTATGCACCACACATAAAACATAACCTACGTGGGAAGAATAAAAAAATTCATTTTACAAAATAATAGAACTACTTACACCCTTTTTAAAATATCTCATGCTTATAACTTTTTTTGTTATGCTTACAAATAATTTCATAGTATTTGCAAAGTGTGTGTTCACCTACGAGGCAACAATCCTTGCAACTCTCATACCAAAATTGAAACTGATTTGCCCTAGAACAAAGCTTCCAACTCCAGCGCACGTTGAGCCTATGGTGAACACTAGCTCTAGTCTGGAATCTCTGTCTGGACAATCTTCGTTCAGGCTTCTGGTGATAGATTAAGAGGTACCATAAGTACACAAGCAAAATATTTGTTAACTAAAACGTTTTGAGCACTTTGGTCACTGTGGTAGGCCTATTTGTCAGGTCACGGTGGTAGGCCTATTTGTCAGGTCACGGTGGTAGGCCTATTTGTCAGGTCACTGTGGTAAGCCTATTTGTCAGGTCAGTGTGGTAGGCCTATTTGTCAGGTCACTGTGGTAAGCCTATTTGTCAGGTCACTGTGGTAAGCCTATTTGTCAGGTCAGTGTGGTAGGCCTATTTGTCAGGTCACTGTGGTAGGCCTATTTGTCAGGTCACTGTGGTAGGCCTATTTGTCAGGTCACTGTGGTAAGCCTATTTGTCAGGTCACTGTGGTAAGCCTATTTGTCAGGTCACTGTGGTAGGCCTATTTGTCAGGTCAGTTCTAACGCTATCATCCAGTATTGCTTTCCCTTTTTATTCCATCACTAGCTTAACCCACTGGCTTCGTCCGTTGATTCGTTCCCAGGCTAAATATTGTTTCGTTTGCCATGGACCCTGTCCACTTCTTATTAGTTATACTTTTGACCTGCCCGTACATTCGAGTGTCCCTCCCTATCAAGTAGTGCTACTCCTCACCCTATCAAGTAGTGCGACTCCTCACCCTATCAAGTAGTGCTACTCCTCACCCTATCAAGTAGTGCTACTCCTCACCCTATCAAGTAGTGCTACTCCTCACCCTATCAAGTAGTGCTACTCCTCACCCTATCAAGTAGTGCTACTCCTCACCCTATCAAGTAGCTCTACTCCTCACCCTATCAAGTAGTGCTACTCCTCACCCTATCAAGTAGTGCTACTCCTCACCCTATCAAGTAGTGCTACTCCTCACCCTATCAAGTAGTGCTACTCCTCACCCTATCAAGTAGTGCTACTCCTCACCCTATCAAGTAGTGCTACTCCTCACCCTATCAAGTAGTGCTACTCCTCACCCTATCAAGTAGTGCTACTCCTCACCCTATCAAGTAGTGCTACTCCTCACCCTATCAAGTAGTGCTACTCCTCACCCTATCAAGTAGTGCTACTCCTCACCCTATCAAGTAGTGCTACTCCTCACCCTATCAAGTAGTGCTACTCCTCACCCTATCAAGTAGTGCTACTCCTCACCCTATCAAGTAGTGCTACTCCTCACCCTATCAAGTAGCTCTACTCCTCACCCTATCAAGTAGCGCTACTCCTCACCCTATCAAGTAGCTCTACTCCTCACCCTATCAAGTAGCGCTACTCCTCACCCTATCAAGTAGTGCTACTCCTCACCCTATCAAGTAGCGCTACTCCTCACCCTATCAAGTAGTGCTACTCCTCACCCTATCAAGTAGTGCTACTCCTCACCCTATCAAGTAGTGCTACTCCTCATCCTATCAAGTAGTGCTACTCCTCACCCTATCAAGTAGTGCTACTCCTCACCCTATCAAGTAGCGCTACTCCTCACCCTATCAAGTAGCGCTACCTCCTAACCCTATCAAGTAGCGCTACTCCTCACCCTATCAAGTAGTGCTACTCCTCACCCTATCAAGTAGTGCTATTTACACAATCTAGATGATTCTTGTCCTCTGCTTTTCACTTCTTAGTTGAAAATAGTTGATGACCTTTTACCTTTATGCTATTTTTTCTCCTGAGCCTTTTTAATTTTTACATACATAATACTGTTTTACACTTGCAATAAAAGTGCCCGCATTTCATCAGTCCCCTGTATGGCCAGTAGGGCTTATAATCTAGTATATGATACGATTGATTGGAACTTAAAACGTCTGCCCAAACACACCTACTCTCGCCAGTTTGTCATCACGTTTCTCTCCCCTACTCTTTTCATTCCACCTCTGCCCTTAACTCTTTGTTTCCGTAATTATTTTCCACGTTCTGACAGGATTGTTCATTTGTCACATTGTTATCATTAAACTTCAATGACATTTTTGTTTGTAATTAGAAAAAGTTACTTTTGGTCTACAATTTTCGGAGAATGCATCATGCCGCTTTTATATAAAAGAAATTAAAGTTTATAAAAACAAAAATTCATTTAATTTAATGGGATCAAATCAACGCTGGTATTGTTACTTATGTCACGTATTACGAATTGAATTCTACTTTTAAATGGCTTGCCTAGGGGAACGTGACAATAGAAAAGGAGTTGTGTCACTTATCTTAAGTCTGAATTTAATCAAAGACTTACAATGAATAACAAAAAAAAAATGACACAAGAAATCGGAAGGTAAACTATCAACTTAATGTTTAATCAAATATAAAGTTACAAGAAAGAAAAATAAACATTTACTCAATACAGAATTGATGTGTTGACCAAAACCCTTTTACAAAAATGGCATGTAAAAATATTACAATACAAGAGTTTGAAAATGTAATTACAAATACAAGCAAGCAAGGCCTTAAAAAAAATATTAACTTACACGATAAATGGTATACCACGCACGGGTCACGCAATGTCTCCGCTATTCTGTCTCACGGCTGTCTCCGTATGTCTGTCTGTCAACGTCACGCGGGCGGTCTTTATATAATATACCGCGCGTCGATTTCAAGACAAATCTAGGAATTTCTCGAAACAAATACGTCATCAATTTCCCAGATCTAGAACGCTCTTCAAAGAGATAGAAAAAAAAACACCCTCCTTTCAACCAGAGGTACACACACAGGTCAAGGACCGGTCACTGTCTGTGTGGCTTGACGAAAAAAAAAACTTATTACACAAGGGGCAGACAACCTCCCCGTCTCTCGACCGCAACAGGTCAAAGAAGAAAAAAAACAATGCCTAGATACGTAACACCTCCCTCCTAAAAATAAAAAGTTTACATTTCCACGAAATGGAAATCTTTTTAGAATTACAAAAAATATTTACATTACAGAATGTATTTATCATGATATATATATAAAAATATATACATCAAAATACTTTTTACAATCTAGATAAGGCATCGGCGATAACATTTTCGCTGCCTTTTATGTGTTTAAGAACTAGGTTGTACTCTTGTAAAAATAAACTCCACCTGAGAAGTCGTTGGTTCTTGCCAGACATTTTGTGGATAAATGTAAGGGGATTGTGGTCAGTAAATACAACCAGTGGCCATCTGGACCCACTGATATAAAAGTCAAAGTGTTGTATAGAAAGAATCAACCCAAGACATTCTTTTTCCACAGTAGAATAATTTCTTTGATGTCTATTAAATTTCTTGGAAAAGAAACAAATAGGATGCTCTACTTGGAAATAATCTTCTTGGTAAAGGACTGACCCAACACCTGTGTCACTGGCGTCAATAGCTAACCTAAAAGGTTTTCCGAAGTCAGGAGCCATCAAAATGGGGGAGCTAGATAATATCTGCTTAATTTGGTTAAAGGCTTTCTGACATTCATCCGTCCAAGTAAATCGGACGTTCTTTCTCAGGAGGTTTGTTAAAGGACTGGCAATGACAGAAAAATTTTCGCAAAATTTTCTATAATATCCAGACATTCCCAAAAATCTTCGGAGTTGTTTCCGATAAGCAGGAATAGGGAAAGCTTGGATAGCTTCTACTTTGGCCATTACAGGTTTCACCTGGCCTTGTCCTACAATATGGCCTAAGTATTGGATGGAAGCCTGGCAAAAATCACTCTTACTCAGGTTTACAGTAATTTTTGCATGTAACAGTTTAGTAAAAAGACAATGCAGTTGTTTACAATGGCTAGAAAAATCTTGGCTAAAAATTACTACATCGTCTATGTATGCGTGGCAATTCTCCATGTCAGCAAGCAGGGCATTTATCATTCTCTGGAAAGTGGCAGGAGCATTCTTCATGCCAAATGGCATCACTTTGTATTGGTACAGACCATCAGGGGTGACAAAGGCGGAGATTTCCTTTGCCCTATCAGTCAGGGGAACCTGCCAATAACCTGAAAGTAGGTCTATTTTGGTGATGTACTTAGCGTCACCAATACGATCTATGAGATCGTCTATCCTAGGGATAGGAAACGAATCGGTCTTTGTTACAGCATTTACCTTACGGTAGTCTGTACAAAAACGATAAGTCTTGTCCTGTTTAGGTATCAAGACACATGGGGAGCTCCAGCTACTGGAACTTGGTTCAATGAGGTCATTTTCAAGCATATACTTGATTTCTGACCTAAGTATGGCAAGTTTTTCAGGGTTGACCCTGTAAGGATGCTGCTTGACTGGAGTAGCCTCGCCAACATCTACATCATGCATTATAACATTAGTCTGTTTTGGTACATCAGAAAAAATGTCATTAAATTCATTAATGAGTTTCATGATAACTGGCCTTTCTGTCGAAGACAGATGAGACAGTTTTACATCCAAATTCTGTAATACAAAAGAATTAGGGATTTTGTATTGTCCAAATTTCTCCTTTACAATATCATCATCAATAGGAGAAACATGGCTATTTGAACAACTTTTGACTGTATTTAAAACACAATTACTCTTATCTGAGTGATCTGGCCGAGATACATAAGGCTTCAGCATGTTTATATGACATAGCTGAGTCTTTTTCCTACGGTCAGGAGTTTTGATGGTGTAATTGAGGTCACTAATTTTGGTCTCAATTTCATAGGGACCAAAATATCTGGCTTGCAAGGGTTGACTTGGTATGGGCAAAAATACAAGCACCTTATCCCCGGGAGAAAATTCTCTAACATGGGCCTTTCTATCATACCAGCGTTTCATGCTGGATTGGGTGTTTTGTAAGTTATTTTTGGCCAGAACACAAGTATCATAAAGTCTAGTTTTAAACTTACTTACATAGTCTAAAAGTCCTTCAGTGGCTGTTGGTGACAACAAAGTCTCTTTTATACATTTCAAGGGACCGCGCACCGAATGGCCAAAGACTAAGTCAAAAGGGCTGAATCCCAACGATTCCTGGACGGATTCACGGGTTGCAAACAGTAGCATGTGGATTCCTTCGTCCCAGTCTTTTTCGTGCTCAAAGCAATAGGTTCGGATCATGTTCTTGAGAGTCTGATGGAATCGCTCAAGAGCGCCTTGCGACTCGGCATGATACGCACTCGACATGCAGTGTTTGATGCCCAACTGAGTCATGACTTGCTTGAAAAGATTGGCCGTGAAATTCGTTCCTTGGTCCGATTGGATGGACTTTGGTAGACCAAATAGAGTAAAGAACTTGATTAAGGCCTTTACAATGTTTGATGCTTTTATGTTCCTTAGAGGAATAGCCTCAGGAAAACGAGTTGAAGCACACATAATGGTCAACAGGTATTGGTTGCCAGCTTTTGTCCTTGGGAGAGGACCAACACAGTCAATAAGTACTCTGCTGAAAGGTTCTTCAAAGGCTGGAATCGGCTTCAGAGGAGCAACAGGGATCTTTTGATTTGGCTTGCCAACCATCTGACAGGCATGACAGGATCGGCAGTACTGGATGACATCTTTCTTCAAACGTGGCCAGAAGAAGTGTGACATAATCTTGTGGTATGTCTTGTGGATGCCGAGATGACCTGACATTGGTGTGTCATGAGCCAGATTCATGATGTACGCTCGGTATCTTTCTGGTAACACGATTTGATGGCATATTCTCCATTCTTCTTCGTTGGATGCGTCTGGAGGTTTCCATTTCCTGAAGAGCATATCATCTTGGATGTAGTAGCACGTTGATGCTAGCTCTGCCTCTTGTGATGTCATTGCGGTTTCTCGGAGTTTGGCGAGCTCTGGATCCTTCTTTTGGTCCTCAATCAACTGTTTTCGAGTTGATGCCGGCTTTTCAGAATTTGGCATTGGTTCTTCTTCAAGAGAAGCAAAGAATGTGGTGCTCAAGTCCACATCATCGTGGTTACTGTTGGCTTTGATGACGTTTTCTTCTTGAGATGCTTTCAACCTCATTGCCCTTGTTACTGCACACGCTGGATATAACTCTAGGTCTTCCTCGGGTGTGGCAGATAAGTCGGGTGTTTGAGTGACGATGGGTTCGGCTATCACCTTTCCACCTGCTAAGTCATTGCCTAACAGCAACGAGATGCCTTCCAATGGTAATGTTGGTCGGACACCTACAACAACCGGTCCAGTAATGAGATTTGACTTTATGTCGATTAGATGTAGAGGCACATCTATACATCCAAGCTCTACGCCTCGTAACAGGATGCTCTTCCCAGTCGATGATGATTTAGACAAGGGCAAGATACCCTCTAAAAGTAACGATTGTGAGGCACCTGTGTCTCTCAAAATGGTGATAGGTCGTAGACTTGTAGAATCACCGGGTAGTGATACAAATCCTTCCGAAATGAAAGGCTTAAAATCCTCTAATAAAACATCAATTTTGGTTGATGCAGACTGGACTTGGGTCGAACTCTCGCTGGAGTCATTGACATCTCTAGGAGACGCAGTGGAGAAACTCTTTCTTGAGTCAGTAGAACATCTTGTGGATGTATTTGGAGAACTCTTGATGGAGTCATTGGAACATCGGGGTGATGTCTTATGGGAACTCTTGATAGAGTCATGGGAACATCGGGATGATGTATTATGGGAACTCTGGATAGAGTCATTGAAACATCGGGGTGATGTCTTATGGGAACTCTTGATAGAGTCATGGGAACATCGGGATGATGTATTATGGGAACTCTGGATAGAGTCATTGGAACATCGGGGTGATGTATTATTGGAACTCTGGTTAGAGTCATTGGAACATCGGGGTGATGTATTAGGTAAACTCTTGTTTGAGTCATTGGAACATCGGCTTGATGTATTTGAAAAACTCTTATTTGAGTCATTGGAACATCGGCTTGATGTATTTGAAAAACTCTTATTTGAGTCATTGGAACACCGTGGAGACATTTTCGGAGAGTCTTGTACAGTCAATACATTTGAAACAGGTGGTGTCGAGGTATTCTTGATATGACTTGATGATGAGGGAGTAAACCTCGACGACCACTGTACTGTGCAAGCGCTGACTTTTGAAGGAGCTTTTTCGTTTCTCTTCTTCAGTTTCCAGCAATCGTCAATTTTATGGCCTTCTCGTTTGCAGTAGGAACAAGTAGCTTTACTTGTAGTAGGTTTTCTGTCGTTTGTACTGCTGTTCTTGATGGAGTTGCTAGCAATGGACTCAGGCTGTTTGACTTGTTTTGGCTTGACATCCGTCGTATACTTGGCAAATTGATGTGATATTATATAATCGTCTGCCAACACTGCAGCCTTGTGCACATCTTCCTCGCCACGATCAGCTATATGCGTACGGACGTCCAGCCGCACACAACTCTTGAACTCTTCCATCAGCATTAGGTTCTTGAATTTGGCAAAGTCGGTGCCGATTTCCCTGGAAGTGAGCCATTTCTCAAAGCGTCGCTCCTTTTCCCGCAGGAATTCTACATGGGTTTGGCCATCCGATTTGCGACAATCCCTGAACTGCTTTCGGTAAGCTTCCGGAACAAGTTCATATGCCTTAAGAATTAAGGCCTTAACAACATTATAATCTTTTTGTTGTTCAATGGTCAAAGAACAAAATACCTCTGCAGCTCTACCAGTCAAAACTGTTTGCAGCAAAGTGGGCCACAAAGTTTCAGGTACATTAAAATTTTTCACAGCAAGTTCAAATTGTGGAAAATAATTGTCAATTGTGGCTTCATTAAAGCGTGGAATTATTTTCAAAAACTTTATTGCTTCAGCAGTATGACTGGCAGGGGAAGAATCTGGTCTTACATTAGCAGCTAACTCTAATTTCTTTAACTCTATTTGTAATTTCATTTCCATTTCTTTCTGCTCTCTAGCCGCTGCAAGCTCTAATTCTTTTTGTTTAATTTCTCTCTGCTCTCTAGCCGCTGCAAGCTCTAATTCTTTTTGTTTAATTTCTCTCTGCTCTCTAGCCATTTCCTTCTGGGCTTCTATTTCCATTTGTTTTAATTTTATCTGAAGTTCTAAATCTGATTTACCCTCATCGGGTCTAAGGGTTTCTAAAAGGTCTTCAGAAAACACTTCCTCGTCTACATAATGGATTACAATGTTATCTCTGATTTCTTGTTTAAGGGCATTTGATTTTATTTTTAACCCTAAATGTTTAGAAATAAGGACCAGTTCCTTCCTAGTAAAAGTATCAAGCTCTTCCACAGAGGGATTTGCAAGAAAAACCTGAATATCCATGACTAACTAGCAACTATTACAAGCAAAAATATGTATACAATGTAAATATACAGTACAAAATCAGTACAACAAAAAAAACCTTAAGAGAGTTTGGTCAATACTATTGATACTTTACTTCCGACTCTTTGAACCAAAAAAAAAATTTTGTTAAAGTCAACTTCGCCTTTACAAAATTACTCAAGTAAGACGAAAATAGGTTCAGAAAAATATCCGGGACGAAAGCCCTCAAACTTCTTTTGTCACGTATTACGAATTGAATTCTACTTTTAAATGGCTTGCCTAGGGGAACGTGACAATAGAAAAGGAGTTGTGTCACTTATCTTAAGTCTGAATTTAATCAAAGACTTACAATGAATAACAAAAAAAAAATGACACAAGAAATCGGAAGGTAAACTATCAACTTAATGTTTAATCAAATATAAAGTTACAAGAAAGAAAAATAAACATTTACTCAATACAGAATTGATGTGTTGACCAAAACCCTTTTACAAAAATGGCATGTAAAAATATTACAATACAAGAGTTTGAAAATGTAATTACAAATACAAGCAAGCAAGGCCTTAAAAAAAATATTAACTTACACGATAAATGGTATACCACGCACGGGTCACGCAATGTCTCCGCTATTCTGTCTCACGGCTGTCTCCGTATGTCTGTCTGTCAACGTCACGCGGGCGGTCTTTATATAATATACCGCGCGTCGATTTCAAGACAAATCTAGGAATTTCTCGAAACAAATACGTCATCAATTTCCCAGATCTAGAACGCTCTTCAAAGAGATAGAAAAAAAAACACCCTCCTTTCAACCAGAGGTACACACACAGGTCAAGGACCGGTCACTGTCTGTGTGGCTTGACGAAAAAAAAAACTTATTACACAAGGGGCAGACAACCTCCCCGTCTCTCGACCGCAACAGGTCAAAGAAGAAAAAAAACAATGCCTAGATACGTAACACTTAGGAGAGAAAGAGTTAAAAACTTGAGTTTTATAATCTGTTACATCTTATTGGCACGGCCCGTTTTATAACGCTACCCCTCCTAACCATATACTTTTTATCCGGTAGAATTTATCCCACCCCCCTTTACGCCTTGTACGACATACAATCTCTGAATATTCATCGACATTTTTTTTCTTTGTCGTTCAGCCGCCGCGCCTCCGTAATAACATAATTTGTGCACTTAATTTATTGTTCGATAGGTTGAATTACTATGGCTCGCTTATATCGACCTCCCACATACCTGGACTATAAATCAAATAAGAAAATAAAATTAAAATGTTATTTAACCTTGGTTAGGCCAATAATGGAATATGCATCCTCTGTTTGGGACCCCTCAACTCAAGAAAACATTAAGAAACTGGAACAGACACAAAATAGAGCAGTAAGATTCATTACAAACGAATATTCACATTTGACTAGAGTAACACCTTTAGTAGAATCACAAATTTGGAAAGCCTTCAGGATAGAAGACTCAAAATTAAAGTAGCAATTATACATACAACACTGAACCATAATCTTCAAATACATAAACAAAATTTAATAAAATACTCTAAAAGACACACAGATAAAGGCACATTCCTCGTCCCATATGCTAGGACAAATTTGTACAAATACTCCTTCTTCCCTTGCGCTATTAGAGCATGGAATGGGTTGCCTGAGCTAGCCAGGAAAACCAGTGACTTGTCAGAATTTAAGTCATTTGTTAATATGCATGACTAAACTAAATGCATGACGCGTAGGACGTAATCATCTTCTTTTTTTGAAGTAACGTCTGTATTATATAAGATAAGATAAGACACAAAGATAAACATTTTTGTATTCCATTCGCTAGGACAAAGTGGTACAAGTGATGCTTCTTCCCTACTGCCATTATTGCCATTATATTTAGAGCATGGAACGGGTTGCCTGAATCAGCCCAGAAACCAATGAATTAGCAGAGCTTAGGTCTATAACATGCACGACCAGATTAACACGCAGATACGCTTAGGACGTAAATATGTCCTCCGTAATGTAGAAAACATAATAAGGTACAGCCACAGTTGGAACACATCAAAGAAAGGCTTATTAAAATGTTGAATAGATTCTAAGAATGTCAATTGAATGGACAATTACATAAGTCTTTAGGTCTCAGTTAATGTCATATTTACAATATGAAGGTAGGACTCAATTGACTCATTCTCTATAAAAAAACAACATGGCTGCCTGGTTGTGCGGTATGCTTGCTGGAAATGAAAATTTTAATTTTTAAAGTTAACTATGCAAGCAATTTTGTAATAAAATTACACCATTTTTACAACTATTCACTATTAATAAGTAACAAACACAGGAGTCTATTTAGTAAGGAAGTTTACAATTAAGTATACATTCATTCCATGTATTGAAACGGTTTTAGATTTTTTGTAAAAAAAAAATAATTTGTTTTGTATTGCTAAGGAGAAAGGCGCAAAAAAAAAATTAAGTTTGAATAGTGCTTGAGAACGGAATCAAGTTTCAACTTGTACTATTTTTTAAATATGTCGTCTTTAAAAAAACATATTGGGTCTAAATGATCGCTGTAGTTTTGATATTGAAAGGTGATTAGTTGTTCTTGGCACAAGAAAAGTAATAACAAGCTAAATTTCGTATTTTTTTCCTCCACAGGTGGAAGAATTAGTGATGAGTGAATCAGGGCTTTTGCGTGTAAATATAGAGATCATAATATTGAAAGTACATGGAGAACTTCAATACAATTCTAGCTAAGTTTTTTGTTAATGTAGATCCTTGACCTGTTTTTCAATGCCTGCACGAGTTAGATTGAGTTTTCGTGAGTACTTAGACATTGGTAACTTTGTACCTTAGAAAAAAATTAAATATATTCCTTTTCCTCAAATACACATTCCATTCAAGTTAGTTTGCTGACTGACTGACTGACTAACTGACTGACTGACTGACTGATTGTCATGTTTTAAGTAAGACGTTCAGTGACCTGATCATTTGATATTTGACATCATAAAATATACGTAAGACATTGAAATTCATTTTAACTCATATTTCCCTTCGTTTAAAATGTTTCATTTCAAATGAAAGTAAGTAATGTCGCAATACATTGATATTGCTATGACTCTACATTGCGCACTGTCATTTGGCGCGACATTGTGTACCAGAGGACACGATAGAGAAGAGAGGAAGGAAGATGGCCGATGATTAGAGATGTAAACAAGAAGGCCTGAGATGTGATTCTAAGTTTGGCTCTAGATGTTGTTTATAATTGATTATTAAACGTTCTGTTTTATATCACTTTCGTTGAGGTTAATTGCTAAGTTATAGCAATATTAACCTCACGTCAAATAATGACATACAAAGTAAATAAAAAGCATTAAACTATTACCACAGCATTAAATAAATCCATTTATACTTTTGTTACTTCTTTTCCTTGTCCTTGGCGGAGGTAGATTTTGTTGGTCAAGAAAACGATCATGAATACTTTCTTTTGACTTATTTAGAAATGAATCATTTACAAGCAAAAAGAAATCAGACCAGAACAAAACTTATGAACAAAACTATAGATCAATAATTGAATATTGTCGTTACGACAATCGTTTTGTGTTTGTTTGTTTCTTATGTTCTTATCTTATCCTATCTTTTATAAAACAAACGCTACTTTAAAAAACAAGATGATTACCTCCTACGCGTCATGCATCTAGTCATGCATGTGACCAATGACTTAAATTCTGCCAAGTCACTGGTTTTCCTGGCTGGCTCAGGCAACCCATTCCATGGTCTAACAGCACTAGAAGGATCATTTGTATAAATTTGTCCTAGCATATGGAACTAGAAATGTGCCTTTATCTTTATCTTTGTGTCATTCTGAGTATTTTATTAAATTTTGTTTTTGTAATTGCAGATTAGGGTCCAGTGCTTTATCTACAATTCTTCTTTACTTTTGTCTTCTATGTTAAAGGCTTTCTAAATTTGGTGAGTGTGAGTGAATTTGTTTGTAATGAAATCATTCCTGTACCAAAGATCTAGATTTCATGTGTAAGACTTCATCAGTTACAGAGAATATCTAGAAACATTAGACTTAGAGCCTTTTTTCGAAAGTAATGTAGGCTACCTAAAAATCTCATAATAACTAGTGGTAATGACAAATGACATAAGTATATGTCTATTTGGAGGTGCTGTGGCTGAGTAGCTCCAAACCGGGGTCCCTGGTTCGAATCCTGGTGAAGACTGGGATTTTTTATTTCGGGATCTTTGGGTTATAGGCCACAGAGTCAGATTACCTTTACATCGTCTGCTCTATAGACCACAAGGTCTGACAAGGGGGGAACTTGACTTTACATCGTCTGCTCTATAGACCACAAGGTCTGACAAGGGGGGAACTTGACTTTACATCATCTGCTCTATAGACCACAAGGTCTGACAAGGGGGGAACTTTACTTTTTGTAAGTGTCTTCCTATCAGTTGGTCAATTTGACTTTTATAAACGTGCATAAAACGTTTCGTGTTTGAAAAATAGTTTTTGATATGAAACACTGAGAATAAAAAAAGTTAACAATTAACGACCGTAGCAAAAACAAAAAAAGGCTTTACCCATTGTGAGTAGAATTCGATGTGCCATTGGTACACAATTCTGCGTAGAGTCCTTCATCTTTGAGAACGTAAACAAAAGATCCCCATCCGAAAACCAAACCTCCGAATCCAAAGCTCTCACAAAACGCCCAAGCGACGTACAGAAATCTGAGTTTCCTTTGTTTCGAGGCTCCCATAGTGCACAAGTCTCAATCACCTATCACTGGCACATACAACTCATTTATTGAACATCAAGAAAACTGTTTCCAAATAAACACTCTCGCGTCCAGTAACAGTCTCACTACGAACTGATAGCAGTTGGAGAAAATGTTTTACACTAAACAGGGTGCCGAGATTATAAATGTGTATGAGTTTTATCAGAGATAGTCAAGTCTTGATAACGCTTCAAGTCTATAGACAGATTTGAAAAACGAAAAGAGCTCCACCGTGCAAATTGTTTGTTTTTTTTTCAATGTCCCATGATACACACCGTTTTTAATGGTGTTCAATGATGTCAATATTTCTATGTCAAGTTCTCAGTCACTAATTAAGTCATTCTTTCTGCTGGAAAAGAATAAGTGGGCATCTATTTGTGTAGGTATGAACGTGATGCAGTGATGTGAATATGATGTGTTGGTGTGAATGTGATGTGTTGGTGTAATGTTTTTGATCTAAATGTGTTGAGATATTTTGATGTGAACGAGTTATGTTGATGTAAATTGCATGTGATGTGTTGATTTACATGCAATATGTTTATGTGATGTAATTATGTTATGATGTGAACTGAATGATGTGTTGATATGAATGTGTTGCATTGATTTAAATGGGAACCACAGTCTCTGGTGCTTTTGAATGCACATATTACGACTATAAATGTTTGTCTTCGTATTTGTCTTTATTAACATGAGATTTTGGAAGAGGAAACTGTTGTCTCCCGACACATAAAAGACAAAGATGTGAATGTTTTTAGACACTCAGATTTAGCTTACTGGTTACTTGTGTCTCGGATCTTGGCCTTGATGGAAGAATCATGTTTAGGTTATCTAAGGACTTTCATAGTTTCGCAGTATTGAAGAGCTCCTCGTGTTTACTTTGCACTTTCCAAAATCATTGACTTGAAGAGTGACACACAAATATGATTTTTTTACTAATCGTCTAGATAACTAACTTCTCTAACATTTAGTCTCAGTTGACTGTATTTACATGCGCCTGGGTATGTCCTGAGACCGCTAGCCCAAACGTACGGTTCCGTTAGAATTGTATCACAGATACTTGAAGTCTTAATTCATAATTTTCATTGATAATAAGCCTACCAGTTCATTCTTTCTTTCGACATCAATCTAGTTATTGTGGTAAGCTTATTTTGATTCATAAAAGATAACAATACGCCAATAGCTTTCATTATAATTTATTTTAAGTAAAAGTATTGTCTAATGTTGCTAATAAAATTAATTATATATTTGTTCTTCATTAAATTAAGACTAAAGTCTGGAGAATATTAAGCCAAGAATATAGCAAGTATATTCTTACAAGTTATGTCAATAAAGATAATAAAATCTAATTACATTTATTAGTAGATACTTCTTTTAAAAATTAATAGAAATTTTACTTATATGCAATAACATGTATTTAAATAATTTCTAAAATATTCAAAATATTCAATGCAATTTATTCTTTCAAAAGATCTTGTTTTTTTTTTATACTTTAAAGGATGAAATAACTGAATCTAAATTTCTTTAATTAAAGAGAAAACAAGAAAAAAAAAGTTTCTTTAGGAGATAGGCACCAAGTCTGTCTCTGATTATATTGAAATTGATTGAAATATTTACCATAATAGTGAACATAAATATTTAGTTTCGATTAATGATTTAAACTGGGGAAAAAATTAGCATTATTTCTCTAAAGTTTCTTTCTACTGTAGAATAACGAGACAGCTAGCGGTCATATGACACACTCAAATTGATTGCATGATGCTATATTGTTTTCTAATGATGTAGGAGTGGTGCTGTCAGTTATTTTGTTGTTATTTTTCAGCCCATTTGACAAATTGTTGTTTTTTTGGGGGTTGTTGTTGTTTTTTTACAATGATTACTATTAATGTGAGTTATAAGCGATTTACTGAAAGATTCAGTACATTTTCAAGAGTGTTATTGTAACTTGGAATATAATGGATGATACAAGTTACGTCTATGGGTGAGTCAGTCTAAAAAAAATATCTATAGTGTATAAGTTTCAATAGTTTTATTCAATTAGAGTTTTGTTTTGCGATTGTGTGCATTTTTATCTATATTAATCTACAAATGCGAATTTTTAATTTCGGGATCTTTAGGACGCCTCTGAGTCCACCCAGTGCTACTTGATACCTGAAATTAGTTGGGTAAAAGTTAAGGCGGTTGGTCGTTGTGCTGGCCACATGACACCCTCGTTAACCGTGGGCCACAGAAACAGATGCCATTTACATCATCTGACCCTATAGAACGCAAGGTCTGAAAGGGAAACTTTACTTTTTGATGCTGATGGTAGATACAAAATGGCAAACAGCATTTACACAATCTACTGTTTTAAATAAAAATCATTCTCAGTGCATGTCTAAGGTTTAATTTTAGATATTAAATAGAAAATATTCAGGGTAAAATTACAATACATCGAAAGTCAAGGGGAAATAAATAGGATTAGCCAAAGGCCTGTTATATTGCATGAGCTGTTTCCCTTGAATTTATTCAATTAGAACGACGATGTGTGGTAGATATCATTATTGCATAGTTATCCAGCTGCTTCTGTCAAGTAATACAATCACAATCAATGACATAAATCTTGTAATAATTTCAATTTAATAACTTATAATTTCCTAAGAAAAGAAGCATCCAACACATTACATGTAGTTCATTGGTCATGTACTGGAAAAGTAATTTTTTAGTTTCAAAGTTTCGATTTTGAATTTCAGTTGAACAAAATGAATCTACTCAATAGTACATCTATTTGAGATATATACATATACAAATTTCATTATTTAGTTCATAGCGAAACAATTATTCATTCTATCTTATTTCTATTTTTTTGCATCGGCTAGATTGCCACAAGATACGGAATATGCCTCAAATGCATGTAGACTAGAATTTAAATTCAAAAGTCTAAGTTCATGTATTGCTACAAGGTGACATAAAAATGAAGAAAAGTGTGTGTGATAATGTCTACTATTACGTTACTTTCTGTTCATGGATCGGTGGATGGTAGGAAGGAAAAAAGTTGGTAGAAGCTGTAAGTCTCAAAATTACATTAACTAAGCGCCACACTAGTAACACGAATGTCGTGGGTTCGATCCCCATTTTGGCTAATTTTTTTTCCATAACGATCTGATTCTGATTAGATTCCATCATAACATATGATCCAATCCGATATGATTCACTAGTTAGATCAGTGAAATGAGATCCTAGACACATCACTATGTAACTTAGTTAGTCGTTTACATTGACCTTTGAACTGCTTCTTCTAGATGACCAATCAAACAGAGCCTGTTGCACTAAGTCAAAGACACAAGACACTTTTGTCTTTATGCCAATCAAACTTCCAATGAAGACATTCTGAAATTTTTGAATCAAATTTTAATATTTTCAAAACTATTGTTTGTATATTACCCGAATTCATATTAGTAACAAGAAAAAGATTTTTTTTAAATACTTTAACAAAAAAAAAAAGGTTATACGAAGTGTAATTGTATCAATTAGTTTGGATCATTAGTGTAGTTCAGTTTGTAATAGATCTTTCTAGATCCATAGAGTAACTGTGCATCGGCTTTCGGGTGGGTATCTAACTAGTCAATCAGATTTTTAAAAGTTGTCCACTTTAGCGAAAGTGCAATATTTTCTACTTGGCTACCACTTCCTTATGGGTGTCGGTCTGTGCTACAGCACCCCACACACTCTAGTGTCATCATTGGTAATTGTAAGTCTGTAAATTACCTAAACTAAGCGCCACGCTAGTAACACGAATGTCTTGGGTTTGATCCTCATTTTGGCCAAGGAATAATCAGCATGTCGTGGAAAGAGTCAAGACAAAGTTTTGTTCTCGCCACTTTAGAGTTGATTATTCTGATTATTCTATGCTGATTAGACCTTCTAGTGTAGCATTTCTTGTCTTGTCCATTGATTACCACTTCTTACTTTCTCTATCACTCTTCTATCTTAAGAGGTATACAAACACGCGAAAGTTTAAAAAAGCTAATCTAAGGGGGGGAACCAAAAAATAAATCTATACTGCAGGAATAAATTCCCTTTTCTCATATGGGCCATGGGGTTCATGAATTACCACTTATTGATTCTGTTGTTTTTTTTTTGTGATTTATTAGTTTTCAATGGCTATGGACAATCCTAAACATTTTCAGCTTGATCCGAAAATAAGAAGAGGGGAAAAAACGTGTACAAAAACTTTGTAAGGGAAATAAATCCACATATACAGATACATCTCTCTAGAACCTGTTTCCGATTCCAAATAAATAATATACCAATAATAAATTAACTGAATGTTATTTTATTGGTTACGTGTCTTGCCAGCTACAACAAACAATTGTGTTAAGTTTCAGCTTGATCTGATCATGGGTGTGGGAGAGATCACGTGAGTTGATATAAGCTTTGTAAAAATTGCCGCTGGGTATAAATTGTTGTTTTAATGTTTGTTACCGTTGTGTAATCATTGTCGATTAAACCTGCTCACAATATGCGTAATAGTTTGTACGGTGGTAATCATAACAGAGTAAAGATGATAAGCCTGTGTTCAGTCAAAACAAGTAAAACATTTTTTTTACAGATA
>JAZGLO010005857.1:0-28272 GCA_036873155.1 Biomphalaria sudanica
AAAGGGCACTTTAAAAAAGGCCCGGGTCAGCGGGGAGGAGGGGGTGGGACAATAACACGAGGCGCTAAAAAGATGATAGAGTGTAGCCTGCTTAGACTGGTCTTTAACCTTAATACCAAGTGTCCACAAGCTCTAAGTGCCTTATACCAGAGTTTTAACCAAGTGACCACAAGCTTCAAGTGCTTTATACCAGAGTTTTTATCTCAGAGTCCTCTATCCCGTAAGCAGGGGCGGACTGGGTATCAAAATCGGCCCGGGCATTACCATGTAAACCGGCCCACAAATGGCATGTCATATATTTTCGGTGTGTGGAGGGAAGGATTTTCACCCCCCTCCGCCATTTATATATATATATATATGTATATATATATGTGTGTATATGTAATTAATCTTCATTAAATTCTTATTTTTCATTTTTTTAAAACGTTTTTCTATACTCTCTTTCTATAATTAGTGAAAGGCTGTACACACCGCCAAGGGACAGCTAGGGAGTTTGGGGGAGCGCTGTAAGCGCCCCCAGTGGGGTCCGGGGTGAAGCATTATTTCCGTTATTTTAAGCTTTAAAAAAAATGCATATTTTAAGGTATCTACAGTGCAATTAGCCTGCTACTCTTCCGCTAAAAAAATCAAAAACTAAATCTTCTATTCACTGGAGTCCAGCGACTGGTAGAAAATGGTAAAAATGCTTTAGTTTTTGTATTGGAGGGGGAATGGAAACCACAAAACCCCTTTTGGCTAAGCTCATGAAATTTGGTGACTAGTTTGCTTACGTTGGCTGCCTGAGGAAGTAAGTAAAGTTTTACTTTCAGACAATGAGATCTGAGGCCAGTGACGGTTTGAACTCCTCCCCTCTCGTCTACGCCCATGTGTTTTATCATAGGTGTAAGCCTAATTCTATTCAAACAAGTTCGATAAAGCATCGACAACTGGATGTATGCTTTCGTAGGCTTATAAAATGTATTCTATTTATACATGTATGTAGTCTGAAAGCTATAAGTGTATAAACTTAATGAGTTTCAAACCTTTTGGTATTACTTATAGATTACAGACGTTTCTTCAAAGAAATAAAATAATTAGGTCCTAAGCATTTCACGTGTCAAAAAAATAAAATAATTAGGTCCTAAGCATTTCACGTGTCAATCTAGTTGATCTAGTTGCATGTTGATCTGTAACTTAAATAGATAGATAGATAGATAGATAGATAGATAGATAGATAGATAGATAGGTAGGTAGGTAGGTAGGTAGATAGATAGATAGGTAGGTAGGTAGGTAGGTAGGTAGGTAGGTAGATAGATAGATAGGTAGGTAGGTAGGTAGGTAGGTAGGTAGGTAGGTAGGTAGGTAGGTAGGTAGATAGATAGATAGATAGATAGATAGGTAGGTAGGTAGGTAGATAGATAGGTAGGTAGGTAGGTAGGTAGGTAGGTAGGTAGGTAGGTAGGTAGGTAGGTAGATAGGTAGGTAGGTAGGTAGGTAGGTAGGTAGGTAGGTAGGTAGGTAGGTAGGTAGATAGGTAGATAGGTAGGTAGGTAGGTAGGTAGGTAGATAGGTAGGTAGATAGATAGATAGATAGATAGATAGATAGATAGATAGATAGATAGATAGATAGATAGATAGATAGATCTATATTCCTTTAAAAGATAAGAGAAAGCAGAACGGTTAGAGAGGTATTTCTAAATGGGAAAAGCTCTTGCTTCGTCCTAGTACATTCTCAAAAACGCGATTTGTAGATGAATATATTATTTAAAATATAAATGATTCTAAATCTCCTTTCATTAAATATCGGATATGACAGCACTATATAAATTATTTTAATTAATGTAATAATTTTCATTATTAATGACTTCATACTAAGCATAAGTTTGCCATAAATCATAATGGTATATAATTGATTTAGATCTACATTTATGTTTTACTTAAAATTATTTTTTTTTTGTAAGCCTTAAGTGTAGTATTTTTAGATCTATGTTATTACAAATAAACAACAAGAAACTTACTTTTTCTTTTCAAATCGCAGAAAGTAGAGCTTTATACCCATATTTAGCTATGAATGAGTTGGGTGGTTTGCAATTTTGCGGCTGTGTGTATGTGTTTGTTAACTTCTATTAAGTTTTGTTAAAGAGCTAATTGTCTCCCCCTTTACCTCGTTATATCGTGACCTCCGTCGAAGGCGCCGGTTATTTCAATGTTTTCTAACTTAACCTCTCCCATGCCTCTTTTTCGTTACCTTTCAATGGAACCATTAAAAGACGGGGGAGGGAAGGAGCAAAACAAAAAATGGGAGTGCCATCAAAGGCACATGCCGACCAGCAAAACGATCAGGCCAAACGCAGTCTCGAAGACATCAAAGTAGTGTTGAAGGCCATGCCGCTCATGCGTAGCAGAAAGTACGGTCTAACGTTTTATAATGATAATACGTACAGTGTATAGTGTAATTCGTAAAATGATATTCTTGTTGAATTTCAAACAAAATTAATTGTAATAATAATTTACAAAAAAAACAACAAGAAAACATGTTCGGGCCTTTGTGTCTTGCTGCTGTCACTTTTTTTTTAAGTTGTCTGCATCGAACTTTTTTTTTCTTTGGTCGCGACCAGACCGGCCCATTTGGTACCGGCCCACCGGGCATTTGCCCGTTTTCCCTTATAGCCAGTCCGCCCCTGCCCGTAAGGCCCTTATGCCTGATGTTAGCGATTCTGTTTCGTCTTTGTAGCGTCTGATAATACAAAATATGCACTGCCCCTAATTTTTCTGATCGTGTTGTTATGTTTTAGAATTTGTAGGAGACGTTGACTTCAAGCAGGCGAGGTGACAAATAATGTTACATTTTATTATAATCATGCTTCAGTATGTAGAGCAATACTTTGCATTGGCTAGGTCTCACTGTTAGATGTATCTGGTGATGTGTCACAAATTGTGAGGCCTGATAAAACTATAGTGTTTGATATATACCGGATTATAAAAGGAGAGATGTTAACTTTTTGTTTATTTATTTACAGTGTATAACTTTAATTTAAAAAAAAAGGTTAAAAGAAACACACACAAATATACACACGAAAGCGTGTCAACACATTCAGTCGCAGGCACACAAGAGAGGAAGAAAAACCTGGTGTGCAATTTTAACTTTTGGAAACAATTATTTGTTCTCAGTCTTTGTAAACACATGAAATACCAGAGCTCCCTCCCACACAAGAGTTGGCTCCCTCAACTAGCATTGGTTCTTGTTGACATGCCAGGTTTCTCTAGGAGTTTGGGCTTCGTGTAAAGAACAGACTTTTAATCGCCCTTGGCTTAGATTAGAAACAAAAAGACTAAAAAGTTGCAATTAAGAGTAAACTATTTTTTTTTATCTAAATTATTTCGTTTTGTTTTTTAAATTTGAATTCTAAAACGTGAACGTTTAGTTTCTGATTTATGACAAGCATTTACTTCCCCTTTGAATTGAATAGAAAGTTTGAATAGTTTCTTCGTTATCCTGAACCAAACTGAAAGTTTGAATAGTTTCTTCTTTATCCTGAACCAAAAAGAAAGTTTGAATTGTTTCTTCTTTATCCTGAACCAAAAAGAAAGTTTGAATTGTTTTAGGACGTGGTGGATAAGTGGTAAAGTGTTTGGCTTCCAAATAGAGGGGTCTCGAGTTCCAACCGCGATAAAGGCTGGGATTTTGAACTTGAGGATTTTGGGGACCGTTGTAAACCGTCGGCCACAGAAATGGATGACCTTTACATCATCTGCCCTATAGATCGCAATACTACACTGTTTCTTTTATTAATGGTCTTAGGGTCGGCCTCTCTCTTCATTTCCTGCTAAGAACAGCTGCTTACCGGGAAAAGAGTTTTGGTTCCGCTAACTGTCACAGGAGCCACTACAACGAAAGACAAGAGACAGATGAGATGTATGATGATGATTAGAAATTAATGCTGAATTACTTGAATTAAAAGTAAAGGTAGTAATTCTTTGTAAGAAAAATGAACCATACTCTTCAAAATTGCTTGTTAATATTTTAGTCGTACCAATTTATGTATGTCACAATCACAGACCTATATATACTATATCTAGACTGGACATGGAGATCTTTTCACACTACAAAAAATGTCGTGAAATTTTTTTTTAAAGTTGAAACAAGGCGTTGTTTTCTAAAGTAGTTATAATAAGTTTTTTTTAAACCCTAACCTATGTTACATATAATTTAATGTTTAGATCTAGATCTAGTAATTAAACATAAAAAATAAGAGAACTCTTGTCTCATAATTATTATTTTGCAATTTTTAGATACATAATCTAAAAAGATCTAGGTAATCAATCTATTTAAATGTACATAAGATGACTAAAATTAATAAACGTGAATTATTTCGATCTAGGATTTTGAAATATTATCTTAATGGAAACTAACAGGTAATGGCTTTATTTCATGAATTTAAGTGAATATATGGTTATGTGATTAATACATAACAATCTATATATATAGGTCTGTGAGTTGATCCATCGCGGATGGTAATTTGTTTCCGTTTTCCAGTCTAGATATACTATATATATAGGTCTGTGGTCACGATGTAAAACCGGCACGGGACATACGCAGAGGTCTTTTTGGAGCGAGAAAGTTGGACGATGCTTTATAAAACACTAAACACTTTGTATATGTATATAGAGAGACAGAGAGATATGCATGTCCCTTTCCGGGGAAAAAAAAAGTTTAATAATTTCGACTTTTAAATTTCATTAATGCATATCACGGCATAAGAATGGCTTACTGGTTGTAAGGTGTGTGATCTGGACTGTAGTATCAATGGCCCGTGTTCGAACCCTGCCCACCGCGATTTTCCGCTTCTGTTCTGAGGTTTGGGCTAGCATGTATAATAATTTTTAATAATTTTTAATTCTGAAGGAACATTCGAAACACGTCAAACATCGCATATCGCACAGAAGAACATTCATAAATTTTCTCTTTTTACAAAGGTGATATCAAATCACTCTGGTTCTATCTGGTTCAGTTTTTGAACACGTCATTTCGTCTCTCACATTCTCTCGGACCAAGTTGAAACTTTGCACGTTTCTTTTTTATTGTACATAACAAAACAATAATTAATCAAAAAAATTAATCAGTTATTTCATTAATTATTGGTAATTAATTATTTTGTTTAGTATCAAGGGAAATAAATGTTACTTTTTATAGGCTGTAATATCAGGAGTTATTTCCCTTTTAAGTTTTGTACACGTTTTTCTCCCACTTCCCATTCTCTGATAAAGCTTAAATTTTACATAATTATTCCTAGTCGAATACAATACATTAACTCAAAAAAAATTAACCAATTAGTTCATCATTTATTGTTTTATTAATTTATTTTATTATATATAGAAAATGGGAGCTTATTCCTTCAGTATAGAGATATATGGCAGTGATTCGTCTTAGATAAACTTTGTTTTTTAAATTTATTTTTTTAATTCCTTATATCAGCTTACACTTTCTTCGTGGGATGAAATAGAAACCAAAAAAAATCTGAATGTGGAAGTTGGAAGTAAAAACAAATGTCAAGCTTAAATCTTGCAGATAGAAGTATTTCTCGTTAGCACAGCGCGAATATCGTGGACTGAACTCCATCGTCATACTAATCTTTTTTTTTTTTGGTCCCTATATCTCAATGATAATTAAAATATGAGTGTTGAGTTTACCATTTATTATTGAAACATATAGTATAAAAAATATCATTTGATTTCAATAGGTTTTTATTTATGTGTAGATCAATATATGTTATGAGTTATTGACCATACATTTTTGTTCTCAATTTACTTATTTACTAAAATATCAAAAGAGATTATGAAACACTTTCCTGTTAATATATTTTGTTTAACTTTTATTTTATTTTTTGACACAGTGTGTTTCAGTATAGACAACTCGTGTCATGTTGTTTGTTATCATCTGGTCGTCACTAATCACCTCCCTTTGTCAGTTGTCATTTCTTGTTTGTCCTCGGTCATCGGCCGACAACATTCCTCACGTTCATCAAATATACTCACCACAAGCGGCTAGAGCAAAGGACAGGGCCGAGTTTTGAAACCGTCCACCTCTCAGACCATGTCCAATAGTAGAAAGAGTGAGGGAGCTGAGCAAATGTGGTCAATGGTAAGAGGAGGAGGAGGGGGGGATTGTCAGGTGGTGCATGTGCGACATCCTTCAGGCGACATCGGGGTCATTGTTGTCATGGGCGTTCTCTCGTCCCACCATACGACCACCTCAACTTTGCCTCAGACCTTGCTCTGATTGTGACTACTTTGAATATTAGCTGTCTCTGTTGAATAAATTCTATTATTCGGACTTATGAGTTGAAGAGCTATATTTCTCTAGTCTGGTTAGTAAATGTGTAGCTATTGTATATATAGTTGTTTGTTGTTTTTTATACACACTTTCTTGCCACCTAAATTTATCCGTAATATCTGTATAGAGAATAATGTTACATTGTAAAATTATTAAGAATATTTTGTTTTCATTTGACAAAATCCAATGTACACAAAAGTCAAATATTTAAAGTGCAAAAAATATTTATTGCTTTGAGAAATTTGAAATGTATTCTACTTGTAAGTTTGTTCAATTTGTTTGTTTGTTATTTTTCTGTGTGTTTGTGTCTGTAAAATGTTGAGTAGATCTATTCGCTTTACAGAACACTGAATACATGTAAGCGGAGAAAATTATTCAAATAAAAAGTACAGAAAACAAAATATTTTTTTTTAACTTTACTCTTGTTATATATACTGAAAAGAATCCTCGTTAAGTAAATGTATTTTTTAATGTATAGATCTACTAGATTTTATAATATTTAAATAGTAGACTTTTAGATCTAAACCAATACGATCCGCACAATTTTCTTGAACATTAATTATTTATCTCTTAAATCAACAATGCCCCCTCCTCCCGCGAAAAAAATATACTTATAAGTATGTATGTGTGTGTGTGTATATAATCTTTATTACATTCTGACCCATCATTCTTTCAGAAGAAGCATTATTGTGCCCTAGCATAGGTTCTTCCTGGAGTTAGTGGAAAAATTGTAGACTTCCCGCCTTTGCCAGCAATAGGGTCTGGGGGAGCCCCGCCGCCATGTACTATTTCTGATATTGAAAGCCAACAAAATGCATATTCTGAGGTAACTACAGTGCATTTTCAAGCTATTAAAAAGTTTTATTTCAAAAACCTAATGTGCTATTCTTACTAAGACCCTCCCGCGCCGTTCGGCGCATTTGCCGTCAAGCTGTTTCCACAAAAATCTGTCACTGGTAATGTCTGAAGCCTCTTCCCACCTGCTCCGAGGACCTCCATGAATGTGTGGCGCCAAGTTGTACTAGGATGTCATCGCAACTCTTCTTATGTGTAATTCATTTTGTCGGAGAACATGTCCCGCAAACCTCATGCGACGCGCTGTAACGGGTCGACTCCCAGATCGGCATAGGATTTCCTTGATTTAGACCCGATCTCTAGAACTGACTTCTAAAATCTGTCATAGCCATCTTTGTTGAGCCACATTTAGTGTTTTTCAATTTCGGCAGATGACTTTTCACTGCACTTTATTAATTGAGCCCCGCCACTGATAGAAATATGTAACCTCTCTTGAAAATGCTCTTGGAATTAAGTGATTATAGTTTGCTTTAGATTTTATATCGAAAGGGAAGTTTTATCGTCAAAATCATCTGTTGGGGGTTTTAAACTAAAAAATCTCTGGGGTTATGTTGTTGTTTTTTAATTCAAAACCCCATTTAGCTACGGTCATAGAATTTAGTAACTGTAGTTTGCTTTAGAATAATATTGAGGTTTTCCACCTCAAAACGTTCTGTAGGGGGATTTTAAACTCAAAACCATCTAGAGGGGTTTTAAACTGTTACAAAAGCATCTGTAGGAGAGGGATTTAAACTCAAAATCCCCAATTGTCTTGGATACGCTCAAAAAAATTTTAGTGTGTAAATTGCATTTTTTTATATATATTGAAGAGGTATTTTTTTTTACATCAAACCACTCTGAAGGGGGGTTTAAACTCAAAACTCCTTTTGGCAACGCTCATGGATTTCTGAGTGTGTATTTTCTTTTTTTTTTATATTGAAGATGTAATTTTTAGCTTCACTACACTTAAACTCCACTGGAGGGGAATTTAAACTCAAAACACCTTTGGATATACTCATATAATGTTGAGTGTATAATTTGCTTTGTTTTTAATATTAAAGAGGTATTTTTTACCTTCAAACCCCGCTGAAGGGGGGTTTAAATTCAAAACTGAGTCAAAACACATTTAGCTACACTCATAACATTTTGAGTGCTTAATTTGCGTTTTTTTTATACCGGGTATTGAAGAGGAATTTTTTAGCTTCAAACCCTACTGAAGAGGGGGTGGGGATTAATTAAAAACCCCTTTGGCTACGCTCATAGAATTTTTAGTGAGTAATTTTCCTTTTTTTCATACTGAAGAGGGGGGTTATCGTAAATTTTGGAGGGAGTTAAAAATCAAAATCTTCCTTAACTGTGCTCTTGGAATTTGGGGATTGTCGTTTGCATTTTTGTTTTTTTTTTGTTTTATAGAAGAGGGGAATTTAAATGTGAAAACCCCTGGTAGGGGGTTTTAAACTCGAACCCCCCTGGTAGAGGGTTTTAAACTCAAAACCCCCTTGGCAGGAGTTTTAAACTCAAACCTCCTTTGCTGTGATGGGGCAAGTGATAGTTTAGTATTAAAATCTCACCTAAAATAAACAAAACCAAAGCAAAAAACCAGTCACTAAATACCGATCCCCCCCCCCAGCGGGGGGGGGGATTACATTTCGGGGGGGGGGGAACACCAAGAACGCCCCCCTGGCTACGCCCATGGGTCACGGATGATGGAATGTGGAACGCGTCTATCATTTTTCGGAGTCCTTTGTTCCGAGCTCTTGATACACAGCCTCTGTTTACCGATTGGAACAAGAAATATAAATAATACATTTTCCCTGTTGATAGGAAAATTCTTCATTTTTTTTTCTTTATAGGTGAAACAGCTATGTGCCACACTGACCACACCAAAAGCTTCAACCTGGTCACGTTTGTAGTATTGGCTGCTGGCGTTTGGAGGCCACACTTTGTCGTGGAAGGCCACGGGAGGCTCCTAGAGCCTCCCTCCAGGGCCACCATGTGGAGACAGGGTTACCCCACACCTGAAAACTATGACGACAACCAGTTGTTTTGTGGCGGTGTAGGGGTAAGAGAATATATTTAGGAAACTACTGGGACAATTGGTATGTGGCGGTGTAGGGGTAAGAGAATATATTTAGAGAACTACTGTGACAATTGGTATGTGGCGGTGTAGGGGTAAGAGAATATATTTAGGTAATTACTGGGACAATTGGTATGTGGCGGTGTAGGGGTAAGAGAATATATTTAGGGAACTACTGGGACCATTTGTATGTGGCGGTGTAGGGTTAGGAGGACATATTTAGGGAACTACTGGAGCAATTGGTATGTGGCGGTGTAGGGGTAAGAGAATATATTTAGGGAAATACTAGGACAATTGGTATGTGGCGGTGTAGGGGTAAGAGAACATATTTAGGAAACTACTGGGACAATTGGTATGTGGCGGTGTAGGGGTAAGATAACATATTTAAGTAACTACTGGGACAATTGGTATTTGGCGGTGTAGGGGTAAGAGAATATATTTAAGGAAATACTGGGACCATTGGTATGTGGCGGTGTAGGGGTAAGAGAATATATTTAGGGAACTACTGGGACAATTGGTATGCGGCGGTGTAGGGGTAAGAGAACATATTTAGGGAACTACTTGGACAATTGGTATGTGGCGGTGTAGGGGTAAGAGAATATATTTAGGGAACTACTGGGACAATTGGTATGTGGCGGTGTAGGGGTAAGAGAATATTTATAGGGAACTACTGGGACAATTGGTATGTGGCGGTGTAGGGGTAAGAGAACATATTTAGGGAACTACTAGGACAATTGATATGTGGCGATGTAAGGGTAAGAGAACATATTTAGGGAACTACTGGGACAATTGGTATGTGGCGTTGTAAGGGTAAGAAAACATATTTAGGGAACTACTAGGACAATTGGTATGTGGCGGTGTAGGGGTAAGAGAACATATTTAGGGAACTACTGGGACAATTGGTATGTGGCGGTGTAGGGGTAAGAGAACATATTTAGGGAACTACTGGGACAATTGGTATGTGGGGGTGTAGGGGTACTTTGTAGTGCTAGACAACTACTTATACTTTGCGTTAAATAGTAATAAAATGACTACGTTCTTTATGCCCAAGGAAATTTATTTTGTGCCTTTTACATCTACTTAAAATCTCATTTTCAAGTGAATAAATTAAGACTATTTTTTAAAAAAAGCTTTTGTACAATTTAATGAACTTGAGGGAAAAGCTGGAGAAATCTGCTAGAAACCTAGGATAGTAAAAAAGAGACCTATCCATCTGTTTAAAATAAAAATACCAAGCATCAATTCCTTTGAGTGGCGCTTAAACTTTGTAAATTTCATGAAGCCTTATATAAATTAATGCTGACCCTATCTCAGTTTCAAAAGAATTATAAAACATTCGCGCCCACCCCCCCCCCCGAAACCATGTAATGAAGTTTACTCACGTAATGTCGCTCACAATGGTGAACACGGGGGGAAAAAAACGTATTTTCAAATTAATTTTTTATGTTGAATGCCATGTCAGGTTCCTTCAAGGCTTCAACCAACCTCCAGTGCCATAGTTCTCAAGTAAAGGAAAACCTTCCTACATCGATGAAAGCTATATGGGGCTCCTTGATTCTAACCCCAGTCTTTTCCCACACATGTGCTAAAATTAGTACATGTATTAGAATACCGTGAATAGAATGCATAGAAAGCTAATATTTTATTGTACAATTTTACTATTGGTGCATCATGTTAGTAACTTTCTAACTTTTTCTTGTCTTCATGTATAGGTTCAGTACGGTGAAAATAAAGGAAAATGCGGTGTTTGCGGTGACCCGTGGAATGGTCCACGTGAACATGAAGCTGGCGGGAAATACGCCAACGGTATTATCGTCAGGAGCTACCAAGTCGGTCAAGTGATTGATGTCTCCGTGGAGCTGACAGCCAACCACAAAGGCTACTTCGAATTCCGGCTGTGCCCGACCGATAACCCTTTTGAGAGGGTGACGCACTCCTGTCTTGCCAAGTACCCGCTCAAAGTATTGCCCGAACGCGACGTCAAGTACTACGTCCAGGGCGGGGAGGGCTACTATGGCGCCAGTCAAAAGATCCACCTAAAAGTTCAACTCCCAAGAAACGTGAAATGCAGGGCCTGCTTGTTGCAGTGGAAGTACAACGCTGGGAACAGCTGGGGCGTAGACCCAGACGGCACGGGGTGCATCGGGTGTGGCAATCAAGAGCAATTCTACGGCTGCTCAGACATTGCCATTGGCCACAGTGACGTAGTCCTGGGCAAACCGGCCGTGAAGCACCCCTGGCTCTTCCAAGAAGAAACAGACGTGGAGTGGCATTTCGGCATCGTCAAATACAATAATAAAACTACGGAGGCACCGCCGCCCTCTAGCTCTCCCATATTCTACACCTCCAACTGTTGTGTTGCTGTTATGGTATTTCACTTGATGTCACTTTTTCTGTCACTGCCTGCGATGTTCTAAACTACAGACTTGGTTTCTTGTGTGTGCAATGGTCACTGGTGCTCAACAGCATGTATTATAAGACTATTGTTAAATAGTATTAACAGCAATGTTTGAAATGGAGTTTTCTTATTCTGTGTATGTTGCTCACCTTTCTCATCTCGCGTAGTGTAAATACAACCGAAAATTAGTAGGCAACAGATTCTCTCTTTTCCCTTTTTTCCAGTAGTCATTGACTAGACTTTGAAATTTTATATTAAACTTTCTCTATCCCATATTTTTACTAACTTATTTCTATTTTTCTGTAGAGGAGATCTCCCCGTTATTTTAATGTTCATCATCCCAGGGTCACTCGTTGCCTAAGTTGAGAATCGCTGTAATAGTTTATATGCTTGCAAATCTTGAGCGCTAACTGCAGAACTAAAGAGAATGATCCTAACAATGGAATTGAGATGTTTAGGTAGACCGCATCACAAACGAAGAGATTAGAAACAGGATCACAACAGGCAATAGGGCCCCGCGATGACTTGTTAACCACTGTCAAATATCGCAAACTAAAACTTTATGACCATACCTCAAGGCCCTTATTGATCACAAATACTGCTCTGCAGGGAACAGTACCTGGAAAAAGAAGAAAGGCAGACAGAAAGCGATGGGAAACAATAGATTTGACGGGCCTGTCATTGAAAGAGATTCTATCCAAGGCAAAAGACAAAGAGTGTGTAGAGAGACGTTCGACAGATCATGTTTGATGGTCAAATGGATTTCGACTCCAGTTTCTAGTACTTTGTCCCTATTCTTTTGAATACAATTCCGATTGTAACATTTCAACAGATCGTTCCCTTCCTGGACAACGCCACCTTCACAGAAAACATTATTGGAAAATCAACATCCAAAATGTAATTAGCTGTTATCAGAATCCAAAGTGCTGGAGCCACACAAATGATGAAGCAGACTTCAATGTTGAATAAAATAGCCTAATGAAGAGACCTGCAAACTCTATTCATCACTGGGAAACCTGTACAGATCGGTAGAATGTTGTTAAAATCTTATCAGTGAATATTTTTAGTGAATACAAATTGATGTTCAACCACATTTTGAAACATTACAAATGACACGAAATAATATTTTCAACGTTAAATTTAGAAACACCAGGGATCTATAGAAGACTCTAAACAAAACTTTCTAGAATAGCAGTCATGAAATTTAAGTCTTTAAAATCGCAGTCATGAAATTTTAAATTTCTAAAAATTACAGCCATGTCCTTTATGTGGTCCAGGTACCAGGGGCGTAGCTAGAATTTTCCATCGTCTGGGGGCCCGGTGGGATTTTACCTATTTAGGGGCCTCAGCATTTTGCGTAATATTTAATTTTTATTCTGAAAAACACTCACTTTGGGGGGTCAAGTGGGGGTTTTCAAATTCTCCCCATCTTCCCCCACCCTAGCTACGCCACTGCCCAGTACTGCATGTGGTTCTTTAGGCTAGTATCTGTTTTAGTTTACGTTTTTGTTGAACTTTTCTCATGAATCTCGTTCAACTTTTAACCTTTGCAGAATGTCGTTCTAGTATCTATTTCTATAAGTGTCTATTAATGATGTGACCTAAAATAGTAACAGTTTGAAACAAAGTAAAATAGAAACATATGATTTCTACTATAGGTTGAAGAAAATCAAATGCAGCTAAGTTCATGATCAAATTATTAAATCGCAGCGCTTATAATTATAGATTTCTCTTGAAAAAAAAAATCTTAAATTTTGGCCTCCGAGACGATATAAAAATTATGCTATGCTGTCCTCACCTACCAATCAGACATATCTGTATTACGTAACGGATGTGTTCATTATTGGTGTAGATAAATATTTGCCATATATGTTTTTCAAAAAAAGTAAAAGAAGTGCCATAACCATTCCTGCATATTGTGTGTAAAGCTGACACTTTTCACGTCGTTTCCTATCATTTAGTGGCACGCCTGCAAGAAATATTGTCATTGCATCTGCGACCTCAGCGTTGTCGCTTTAAATTTGATTATAATTATCCGTTGTAGAGATTAGTTCAGAATTGTGTCTGCCTTTAGCTTTCAGAAACGAAACGATTTTGAAACGTTGCAATGTTAATTTTTGTTTTGAATCTTTGGTAGACTTAATTCAATAATTAATTATGCAAATTTAAAAAAAAACAATAGTCTGTAAATATTTTATCTCTAGTATTTTTTTTTCCTTTTTTAGGCTTCATTACGCTTATTAATATATATATATATATATTTGCTATTTGCCTCTGTAAAAAGTGATGATATCTTAATATTTTGATGCAAAAAAATAAATAAATAAAAATATTTTGTTATTAAATAGCGTTGACTTTAATTCATAAAATAAAACCCGGAGTCTGGCATGTGGGTCTTTAGAATTAGATCAACTTTAATAGAACTGGAGCAGTAAACTCTGTATCCACTCCACAACAGAGGGGCCTCCACTAAATAGGGGAAATACAGCTCTTTTGCAGATTGTAGTGGTTAAGAAGTGTCCGCGTGTAGTGTTCTCGTAATATATCAATGCAGCTCCGGATTTACGGCAGTTCGTCTTTCCAGGGTTTTACCCTCCACAAAGTCAAAAATATATATTTTTAAACTAAAATAGGCATATAAAATAATTTTTTTTAAAGATTGAATAGATGTTTAAATTTACAAGTACTATATCTTTCATCTAAAATATAGCAGGCTTTAGGATATTAATATTATTAATAATAAGTGGAAATTTATTAAACGTTTTGAAAAAGTGTAGGGGCACCACAAACGTTCTGCCCGGGGGCCACCGCATACTTAAATCCGGGCCTGTTGAAACTTTGCACAATTATTCATTTGCGAAGATGATACATTAATTAATAATAAAAAAAATTAACCAATTATTCAATTAATTACTGGTAATTCTTTTGTTAGATACCAACAAGAGAAATTAATCCTTCAGTATTCAGAAGATTCTCGTTGCGTGTCAGATGGTGGTACTGCTGCAGACCTGCCACATCACCAGAAAATTTCACAGTAGACACTGTTAGAGGGACTGCAATGAATTTTGTTTCACTCTGGCTAACCTTGACGCCGGTAGTGCTAAAGAATGAATATTAGTTCCTTTCTAACATAATAATAATAAAATGTTTGTTGTAAAATGTTTTACATGTTTCGGATGTTCCTTCAGAGTTGAAGATAATTACTTCCTAGTCCAAACCTCCCGCAGGACGACGGGGGATGGCAGCGGGCAGGGTTTGAAATGTGATTGAGATTTGCAAGGTTTCTTATAAATATTTATTTTTTATTTTATTTTAGATATAGTTTATATCTACGTGTGCAGTGACTTTATATATATATTATTTATTACGGTTCTTGCAATTTGTTTTTTCAAAAACGTCTTTTCGGTTGTGAAACTTTTTATTTACAAATATTAAATTTGTTACATTTAAAACTGTTATATTTAAACACTATCTATGTGGCAGTTATATCATTGAGGGACATTCAGCTTCAACTCTGGTGGAGCGTCACGATACCACTCTGTCCAGGAACCATCGTAGATCGAACAATTTTCTTTACCCAGTAGGTAGGAAGCCAAGGCAAGGACACATGCTGTGGTACCTATGAAAGGGAAGTAAAAGAAATAACTTTTTCACATAAAATCAAATCAAATGAAAATATCAATTTCAATAAGCATTAAGCTTTCATGGAGGAGGGGTAGCTGAGTGGTACAGCGCTTTGTTCTATTTCTTGTAAAGACTGGGATTTTCAGTTTCGGGATCTTTAGGGCGCCTCTGAGTGCACCCAGCTCTAATGGGTGCCTGACATTAGGTGGAAAAACGTAAAGGCGCCATGGCGTTGTGCTGGTCACGTGACACCCTCCACAACCTTCGACCACAGAAACAGATGACCTTTACGTCCACTGCCCTATAGGTTGCAAAATCTGAACGGGGACCTTTACTTTACTTTAATGTAGAGTTGGGTTGTATAACATTGACGTTAAAGTTTCCAATCAACTTCTATTGGAACTGATTTGTTTGGTTTCTAACATCCCAAGAATGTTTGCCTCATGGCGTACCGTACATTTTAAGAATGAACATTTTGAAAACAAAATATTTTAATGTGGTAGAACTTAAGAAACAATGTAATAAGTGCGCGTTTTAATAACGTGAATGTTGAATGGGACGATAGAGTAAACTTACCTGAGCCACAACTAAACACAACAGGTTTGTTTAAATCAACTCCTGCTGACTCAAATACTTTCTTCAATTCCTCAGGACTTTTCATGGTTCGTTCCTTAACATTCATTGTGTTCATAAATGGAAGGTTGATTGTTTGAGGAATGCAGCCTGGTTTGGTATCTGTAAAGTACAGTTGATAACCCCATGAAAATGACAAACTCTTTGCTATTACATCGCAAAATAACAAGAACAAAAGTATATACATATACAAAAAACTATTAAAAAAGCACCCACAAATTTTTTTTTATTTTTTAGAGATTATTATTTTAGCTATTTTACAACTAAAAATATATTGGATTGAAATAGTTTATAATTCAAGATTAATAATGGACCTCATACACCAATCGTAAACAAACAACATTGAGTCACGTGCTTCTTTATCTCATCTATTCAAATTACGATCTAATTTAAATCAACAATGGTTATCACGTGACATTTTTCGCGTTGTTATTATCACGTGACCGTTCGTTTAGTAGTCCATTGGTGATGTATTCACCAATTCAATTCCAGAAACGTTCATGTCAGTGTGATATTGTGATGGAATTTAATTCTAACAATAATGTGGGTCGGAGTTTGAGTGAATGGAAATAACATTGGATGATATGAAGTTGGCTAGACCATTTCGGTATTTTTAGTTGATTGGCTGTCGGTGGTGTAGCCTCTTGTAAATATGTTTAGACTACAAGTGTTATTTTGAAGTAATTTATGAATTTCGCAACAATATGCGCACCTTGATTCAGCGCGGTAAGTATGACTATTGGGAAGTCACCGGAATTGTGACCACTATGGAAGAGCCAACAGAACGTTGTACGAAAAGGTTTTTTTTTTTCTCAATCTTTGGTGGTTAATAGGATAAACTAATAGAAGCACATCATCAAACTAGGTGGTTGTACAAAACTACAAGTCGGTACAAGATGTAAGGATGTGGGTCTGAGGAAAAAACTCAGGTTTAGCTCAACAAAGAACTGAAGAGTTCTGGGACGGTCGAAACCACAGTGCGAAGCCTATACTACAAGAGACCAGGCAGCCCAGAAATGTGTCAGTAGTGTTGCTCTAAGAGACAGAGAGGTAGAAACTGAACTAGTATAGGAGGGGGGACTAAACATACAACATTTGTGGCTTGAATAAAGAATTCACTAAATCCGTGTGAAAATAACTGTTTTTTTTCAAAATAAGTGTATAATTAAATGGGGGGAGGAACAGCCCTGACCAACGTATGCGTATGATTGTGTGCTAATAGATTAAACTTGTTTGACTTGTGCAATGCCGAGTTCGTATAATCAAGCTAATTTTTTCCACTTATTTTAAACGTTTTACATATTTTACCTAGTTTACAAAATTCCTCCTATTAGCTTTTAAACTCTTCACCGGTTCAAACTGGGTGACACCTGGAAACTGGACGGGTATTTCAAAAACGAATTTAACGATTTCCTAGTAATTTGATTTTGATGTAGATCTTTGGGTATAGTTAATTTACTGTGTAGATCTTTGGGTATAGCTAATTTACTGTGTAGATCTTTGGGTATAGCTAATTTACCGCAAAGTAAAACGTCTGGTTTGACTTTTTTTTTTTCAAAATATAATCCTCTTAAAATTACATTTAATTATTTTGACCTGCTGACTAATGGCAAAAAAAAAAGTAAACTTAAAATGTATGGCCATATTACGAGGTCCTAAGAGCTCATAAAGAGCTTTCTGCAGGAACAGCACAAGGAAAAGAAGGCAAGGCAGATAGAGAAAGCGACAGGAAGACATCAAATACTGATCTGTCATTGAAACTCTAGTCAAGGCGAAAGACAGAGTGGAATGGAGAAAGACTGTCGACAGATCATGTTGGTGCCCCAACGGTCTAAGAGACTGTGGGATTTGTGAAGTATTTTGAACGCACTTTCAGCGAGTATTCCTGCACTCGATCTAAATGTTTCTTTGTATTCAGTAATGGGTTGAAAAACTTTACGCTGATACGCAACGTCTAATGCAGAAATTAGTAAGACTAATAAAAGAAATTGACTGTACAAGCACACTGGAAAGACTCCTTGCATTACAAGAAATAAGAAATTATAGACCACCGTCAGCTTCATAAAGGAGAAATAAAAAAGAAATATTATTCTGCGTTGTTGTTTTTTTCTATTCAAGAAATTGTGTTTAACTGTTCAATGTACACCTACCGTCTCTGGGTTCAGGGGCCACTCCTTTAAATCGACCTTCTGGTCGAGCGTCAACGACCTGAAACTCCGCACTTTTCAAATTGTTCATAATGTCAGCCATTTGTTTGATCATTTTGCTATTGAATTTGCCTTTGTATTGCCCTTTTGGAACAACTTGTATTTGATCAGTGACTGGGCCATTCTCTGCAATCCATTTGGGTAAACCTCCCTCTAGGATGGACACCTTCTCGTGACCCAACACACGGAAAGTCATCCAAACCCGCTGAGCAGAGAATAGAGGAAACTGGGCATTGTTATCGTAAACGATGACATGTGTATCATTGTTTATGCCCAAGTTGCTGACATACTCCTCAAAGACTTTGACAGAGGAGTAGCATCATATGAGGCAGGTTTCTAGACTTGTCGGCACATTCATCAATATCAAAGAAAAGAGCTCCAGGAATGTGTCCTTCTTGAAATTCTTTTATCGCATCTCTTTTGGCTTGTGGGACGTGCCAAGAACCATCTAGAATTCTATATGCTGACTTTCCTCCCTTCGAAACAAGTTCTTTTAACCAATTCACAGTCACGAGTGTTGGAAAATAGGATTTCTCCATCTCTGTTTTCAATATGGCTGAAAACCTTTTTTAAAGGAAATACAAGAGCAATTTTGTTTAATAATAATAAATTTTTATGCTTAGTTAAACATATGACTAATATATAGTATGATGTCAAACATTTTAAATATCTTTAATAAGTAGGACATTTAAGAAGGCTTTACAAAAACACATCGTGTAGAGCAGTGATTCCCAAAGTGGTCTATATAGACCCCCAGGGGTCTACGAAGATCTCCAAGGGGTCTACGAAAGTGAAAAAATAAATTGGGGGTCTTTGAGATGTCCACGGGGGTCTATAAGATGTCCACGGGGGTCTATAAGATGTCCAGGGGGTCTACGATAACAGATTTCATCCAAGCAGATCGTTACTTATTTTCACCTTCCATTAATGTAAATATTTCCTACACTAATCTAGGATTTGTACCCGAGTTCATCCTTTCAATATTTATCCTGCTGTTCAAAAAAAAAATTATTATATTCAATTTCAAAGCTTATTTAAATAGCTTAATTTTGTCTACAAGTAACTAATATTTAGAAAAAAAAGAAAGAAATATAGAAGTACAGCATTAATTATTTAAAATTGGGATTCCTTCCTTGTCAGTTGCGCAAGTGACCTTTCTATGACGATATGAGACCAGTTACTTTGGAGGATCATCTGAGACAATGCCACCCTGACAAAAATTAAGATTTGAAAAACTTTAGAACACTCAAAGTTCAGAATAGACCCACAAAGTCTCTGTTCGACATCATATAGAGAAGATGATGGAAAACAGCAAAGGTCAAACATTGAATTTACCAGCCGTTTTACATATACCTACATCTGTTATTATTGAAAGAATTTCTTTAAGCGACAATACAGTTCAATGTCGCTTTGGTGGCATGAGTTATAAAATTAAAAGCTTCTTATGTAAATCTTTGCAAAAGATAGAAATACACTTTGGTCTGACAAGGTGTAGCGCTGTGTGCTTACAAACTGTCTAATGGACACTCTTATCTCATCTCATCTATGACTGTGGTCCTTTCTATGTAACACCATTGTTAAGCCGATACTACTTTATGGAGCAGAGACCTGGAGAACCACCATCACCACCATGAAAAAAATCCAGGTATTCAACAATACCTGCCTGAGGAAGATTCTTATAATCCGCTGGCCAGACCAAGATCACAAATGAGGAACTGTGGCAAAGAACAAAGCAGCAGCCCATTGAAGTAGATATCCTTCAGAGACGCTGGAGATGGATAGTTCACACCCTACGCAAGCCTGCATCCAAGATAACAAGACAAGCCCTAACCTGGAACCTATAAGGAAAGAGGAAGAGGGGACGGCCCAGGAATACATGGCGCTAATAGTCACCGTCTCCTTATATTTCCTTAAGGTTGACCCACGAGACCTGGTTTAGGCACCAGTTACTCGCCTTCGCCCCTTTCCTGTTAATGAAAACAGTTCCGCAGATTCAATATTTGAGCCACACGTGAAAGATCAAGAAATACACGAGCAACTGACCTTTGCGAAACCTTTTACAATGATACTTAAGGCATATTAATTCATTAATTAATTAATATTTAATGTTGGAAAGACTACTTAATAGAACAACAAATTCGTATATGAAACACAATATCCGTAGTTGTGTAGTTTTAAATTACTTTTTTCACTCTTTAACTCATTACAGTTAGAAATTTGTTTTAAAAAATGTTGATGAATTTGCAAAAATTTGCAAGTTGAGCAGAGGGTCTACCGAAAACCAGAAAACATGACAAGGGGTCTACGAGACAAAAACGTTTGGGAACCACTGGTGTAGAGCTATTTCAAAATGTATCTTGTGGTCATAAAGAAATATGTAAAGTTGTTAGAGTAGCATACATGGATCCAGTTTTACAACTTGCTAATAAATGCTACAAGGTTTGTAGTTCTATTAGGTAAGTATGTAACTGCATGCATTTCGTGTCATAAGCTAAGTCAAAAAATATGCTAAAAAGGAAAATAAATGTCAAGGTTTTAAACATGATGCTAGATTCAAAAAGCAATAACCAATAGTCATGTGCGGACTGGCTAAATGGGCGATCGGGCAAATGCCCCACCAGTACTTAATGGGCCCATGGGGCCGCCGAATATAATGATTAAATTAAAAATGTACAATTATTGAATGGAGAAACTTTGAGTTGAACATATTTTTTTATTAGAGATTATTGAAGAGCTCCTTACGGAAAAGGTTTTCAATTATAACTAGTGTTTCTAGGCAAATCAAGCACTGAACAGGTTTACGTCCTGCAAAACATCGTCGAAAAAAGCCTGGACTACCAACAAAGGATGTTGATCAGTTTTGTAGATTAAAAAAAAAAGTTTGATTGCTCACTTTAAAAAATAGCAAGAGAATTAGGCATCTCGCTACAATGTGTCCAGATTCAGCGACATGTCTAATGCAAATCAATCGGTTGTGTCACAACAGATGGTGGAATTGTTCAACATCGACACGGATATGAGAGTAGGGTTTCTCTAATCTCTTTCGTGTAGCCATCGACGGTGTCATAAAAATAGATTAAACAGGCTGCATTCAGGTTCTTATGTTGCAAACCAAACCGAGATGGATTTCGCAGTTGATAAAGCATTACTTTGTAATACAATTAAATGTATACACGAGATGACGGATAAAGACGCCATCAAAGTTACGATTATTGGGTGCAGGTTACCCAGTACCCCGATCAACATTGGTCATAGAGATCTTGAACAAATAGAAACGTTCACCTATTTAGGCAGTGTTATTGTAAGCAATGGAGGTGCATATCACGGTGTTGCGTGTCGGGTTGGAAAGCAGGAGCTGTCTTTCAAAAAGTACGGCTTATATAAACAAACAAATCCAGTAGCCTGGAGATCAAAATCCCCCTATTCAATGCAATCATTGTCCCAAACGACCACTTACACTTCGAGACGTGGAAGGCTGAAAAGAGGCTGAGCAGTGATGGCTGTGAAGGATCCTACGAATAACAAACTGAGATAATGTTAGCAATAGTTAATCTTTTCACGCATAAGCATTCGCCGTCTAAGGGAAGTGGCGACTAAACGTCAATTGACATTTGTGAGACATAGCATTAGACAAGACGAAACACGTTTACCAAAGTCAGCCTTAACACGAAAGCCGAAAAGAGGAACGCAAAAACATGTCCCTCCATGTCTAAGTGAATTTAGGAAATTTAGGCACCGGATATTTAGGCACCGCGTATTTACGGATATTTAATCACCGGATATCTAGGCACCCGGAAATATCCGGTGCCTAATTATCCGGTGCCTAAATATCCGGTGCCTAAATTTCCAGATACGGTCTAAGTGTATGTGTTTCTCAACATTTAAAATAAATGTTACGTTCGCCACTCAAATGTCAGAATAGATGTTTGGAAGAGCGCCTTAAGCTCATTCAAAGTTGTCCTGGGCGAAGCCCCTGTCGCAAAGCGTTTTTGTTTTCTACATTTCTGAGCTTCAGAAACTCTTTCTCCTGGCGTCTACAACGCATTATTTTTCTCATAATAAGAAGATTACAAGTGAAATAAATTTAATTAAGAAAGTTTGGGATATGTTAATACTTAACTATGAGAGACATTCGATGTAGTAATTTTTATTTTTAGAATTTGAATTTTGGAAAGGTGCATTTTTCCCATTTGGGTGTCACCTCCTTGTGGGTGTCACCCGGTGCGGCCCCGAGTTTGAATCCTGCCCGTCGCCATTCCAATACGTCCAGCTGGAGGTTTGAGTTAGGATGTTTAATTATCTCCTATTCGGACAAAGCATCCCAAGCATAGTAGAATAAACATCATTTGTTTTTCGAATGAATATAATAGCCAGTCAAGTTTGTACCCGTTTGCTGTGCTTCTGTTAAGCAATATACAATCAGCGATCAACAAAAACATACGGCTTACATTTCCAGGTATAGACTTCTCATTTGTGTGAATATAGGCCCACTATTATAGATCATGATAGTACGAACAAAGTTTTCGATAAATTAGCAAATTTTAGTTAATGATTTCAGCGACAGGTACTATTGGATGCTCGCAATATGCGGGACGGATTGTATGATAATTGTCACAAACCGCTGTGAGCCCACACCCGTTTGTGTGTGTGTAGCAGAACACCGGGTCAGAGCCAATGCTTTGTATCTTCAATGATGCATGTAGACGTAACCACTGAGGTTATGCGTCACTGATGATGCAAGGGGACGTAACCACTGTGTTGCTGTGTAGTCCACGTGTGAGGGATTTTGCGCTTGAAACGAAGGCACAGTTAGCGTGAGTTTTGTAGAGCGGACGGTCGCATTTCCCGCTTCTGTTTGTCTTCCTAGGAGAAAACTAACGTTCATAGTCCTTAGAGATCTTAGTTTTGTTGATGTGCCTGTATGTAAACGTTTTATTTGGAAGATTCTATATTGTGTGTAAATAAAGTTATACGCCTACGTTTTTCTAACTATATTCAGGTGTTTAGTTTTATAGCTTAATTATATAGACAAACACCAAAATCGCGACAGGGCTAAAGCCACCAAAGTTCCAGCGTCAATAGTCGGGTCTCCAGAATCACCCTAGACCACGACCAGTTCAAGCAGGCGCCAGCACACTGCTAGCGTCTTGTGACAATAATGCCGATTTGACACCCTGTCCGTCTTTGTCCATAGCCCCTAATGTGTAGGTAATATGTTCTCGCAAGTTGAAATTTTGCTTTATTCAAATTATCTGAGAAAACAAAAAAGCCACAGTTGACAACACGCACATTTTTTTTTTATTTTTTTTTTTCAAAGGCCTTAAAATTGCCAACCTTGCCAACGCGTGTTTCACCTTTCAGTAGGCCTACAGAATACATTATTGTAAAAGTATAAGCCTTAACAATTATTTCTATATCTTACTAAGTCATTATAAATTATTTTTAACCATGTAGATCTAACCAGACTATTGAATATGCCGATATTGTGGCTAGATCTAGGTTTAGCCTATTTAGCCTCTTTTCTTTTGAAACTAAATGCAGGCCTACGAAATCAGTAAATGAGACTAAATTAATTAATTAAAAAGAATGTTACCTGGACGGGTTATAGAGGTTGACACGTCTGTTGGAGACGAGAATGATCTGTTTTATCTGATCACAAACTGACGTAGGCCTACCAGACGTGATAATTCATACTACGGTAGTCACGTATTTTTGCTCTATACAACAGTGGTTCTCAAAATCACGGTCTAGATGTTATTGCATTAATAGGCTATAGGGCTAAAACTGAAACTCAAGAAACAGTAAAAATTAAGTGCTTCGACATGCATGTTAGAATTTCTTCAATCATACCCTGAAATTGTTCATTTTACTTTGTTCATTTGTTTTGCAAACTCTGTCCTAGGAGAATTTATTTTTTTTAAATTAGCATTAGGCCCCTATTGGCTACTATGGAGACGTTTGGGGGCACGAGCAAGATAGTATCAATATCAACTGTATTTAAATTCCCGCCCCCTCCCCAACCAAAAAAAAAAAAAGTTATAAAACATTTCATGAACATAAACCTCTAGGCCTAGCTAGCCGCTACATCCTCATTTCCAGCTTCCTTACACAATAACAACATTTGCAAAGAAACAGCATTTATATACAGGCATATATATTATTTATTTTAAATTATTTACAAATAAATTGTAATGCTGAATTTAGTCCAAAAATAAAATGTTCAAAAAAAAAAAAACAACTGTAAAATCTGTTGATGTGGGGAAAAAATGGCAAGTAAAAACTGTAAGAAAACTAAGCAAAGAGAAAAAAAACAACATAATTATTATCTTCTTATCTTATATAATACAGACGTTACTTCAAAAAAGATGATTACTACGATAGTCACGTTGTAAACCATTTAACTACTCGACACTTTATCTTTTTAAAAATCTAATTGTATATAACATAGATCTGGTCTAGATTCAGATCTATAATCTACTCGGTCATTTGTCTCCTAAACTGAGAATCGCCGGATTCGACGTTAACTGAGCCATGACCTACCACGGGGTCATGGCCGAGCGCTAAGGGACGTGATTGAGTTAATGTTTGTCTGGAGTAGTCTATATGCATTTGTATTTTCTTTCACTCATCGCGGTGTTATGGGCCCAGTGATTGCATTCTGCTGCTGTGCTGCACATATTTTATTTTATAACAGTTGTTATTACATCTGGCCTTTTAAATATATCCATTTCTATTTCATTATTTCCTCTTTATTCTGCCCCTGTATCTATGGGCTTTAAACTGTATCTAGCCAGTTTACTTATATTCATAAGCAGTGCTTTAAAAAAAGTAGTAATACTCAATGATGGATTATCAAACTTTGAACTAATAATAAATTAATGATAAAATACGTTCATAAGTACATTACGAGTAAAAGACCTTGTTCACAATTATTGATCTACATGAGAGTTTAATAATGATATAATAATCTGGCTGGAAATAATAACAATGTCAAAGGATAACAAATTTAACAGTCTTGGCAAGTCGAGTTATTTTCAATTATTGATTTAATTGAAAAGATTCATACAATTGTTGTTGTTTTTTTCTACCTACAGAAGCAAGAAGAAGAACATTTTAAATTTTTACGGATAACCCCCCACACACACACACACACTAAATATTGTGTTAAAAATAAATAGTTCTATTTCAAGCTCGGAGAAATTCAGCTTCTCCTAAAACACCAGGTGATGGTAGACTTGGAATTTAAATTTGGAAAATATATAGATCGTCCATCGTGGTTCGATGATGACCACTTTGTCATCCAGGGGGCTGAGGGGTTTGCACTGGGGTTTTATGCCTCCTCATGTGGCTGGTGAGACCTATGTGAGCCCGGAATGTTCGGCCGCACACTGGGCAGTTTATTCCAGCAGGAGCTAGTGTCGTTTGCCTTGCTTTTCTTCTCTGGCGTTTTTCTTCTGCCAGCGTTGTTCTCATTTCCTCAGCACCAGTTTTCACAGCGCGACGCCATGATGCTCTGTCATGTGCCTCTGTCTCCCAGGTGCCTGGGTCTATGCCGAACGCATTCAGAGAAGATTTGAGGGTGTCCCTGAAGCGCTTTCTTTGACCACCTTGCGAGCGCTTTCCTTCGCTTAGTTGGCCATACAAGAGTCGTTTGGGGATGCGGTGGACTTCCATTCTGCAGACGTGCCCTGCCCATTGCAGCTGGGAATGCATCAGGATTGTGTGAAATTTAGAAAATAAAAGTAACACAAAGCATACAGACAAGGATGCACTCTTTGGTTTGCTCAGACCTTTTCAAATTTCTAATCTAAACTATCGTCTAAATGGTTGGGTTTTTTTAAATACTATTTCAACTTTGAAGATCTCTCTTTCCCAAACCATTCAAATTATTATGATTAAGTTTTTTCAATTAGGCCCATTATCTCTTGTCGACCCTTTAACATATTTCGCTTTCAAAGTTTCATTTACACTGTAATATAAATGCAAATCATGATGCAAATCAAATTGTTAAATATGTAACCTATTTTATCGAATGATATTATCTATTATGATATTATATAATCGCTGTGTAAAATTCTCCATTAAAGAGCTCATTAATTCATGGATTATTTTAAAAGCATATTGGGCGCAGATACATGCGTACCAAACAGCGGGAACTGTGGTTCAAGTTGAGCACCACTGGTTGAATATAGACTGTGTTGAATGGGGTACAGTTCCAGATGTAGATAATTGGCTTTGTATTGCGAGTAGATATTAACAAAATGTGTTTGTCATCTGTTACTTAAAACTTTTACAAATTACCAGTACCGAATTCCTATCTGAGCTACTTAGTGGAATGTTTACGAAGTAGTAGACACAAGTACATCCAGGAACGAATACTAACTACTGTATTTGAAAAGTAAACTAAAATGTGTATATTTTGCTACTTTGTTAATCTCATTATTGTTGTTAGCTGGTAGACAGCTCGATTCACATTTAGGCTACCCAATGTCTTTCAATCTGTCAAGACAACGCACTCTCAAGCGTTCACTTTCTTCTGAAGCACATGGTACACATGATTTCATTATTGAATACACTGTGGGGAGGGGGGGGGGGCAGGTGATAATGTTACAGTTGTTTTATTTCACTGTTCAATTCACGGGTTTTATCTAGATTTTTTGAATATACATTCGGACTCCAGATCTAGATAATTGGCAGTACTTATTTTCATTTCTCCGTTTTTCTTTTTAGATTTGATCATTTTTGGTTATTGATTGTTATGTCAATATTGTTACATTCCGACTACATCTATTTTTGGCGTATTTTATTTTTAATACTAATTATGTAATTGTAATACTGACATGTAAACAAGACCGTTCTCTGAATTTGGCAGGAATTTGGGCTACTAAAACTCAAATGAAATGAGTACATTTTTCGGTACAATGGACCGTTTACACAACTTCTTATTCACAGAGAAGTCCGGCAGAACGTCTTCAACAAAATAGCCGGAACTTGGTTAAAACCCGGTTGAGCGACAACGAAACTGGCAATATGTCTCACTAGGGGTTTCGGCCCCCCTATTAACTGAAATAAAGGACGCGCAAAAACAAGGAATGTTAATTTGAGACTGCACTCAAACTGAAAACATTAAAAACATTCTTAACTGCTAGTCGGGAGAATATCGCTGAATTTAGTTAGACCTTTGTTCAGATCTGGGGATTAATGTAAAGACGTATTGGCCACAAGAAAAAGATGCCAACTCTGTATTAACTGACATGAAAGAGCTACGAAAGGAAATTTATTCTTTCATTGATTGTTCAAGAAAAAGTCATGATGTGCCAGATGCACTTGAATTTTTGTTGCATTTCTCAATTCTTGGATCCTTAGATCAACATCAAAGCTTGATAACTATCGACAAAAGCAAATACGTTTTTCTTCAGAAACTTCCGAACCATGGACCTGTTGAGTGTCATGCAGTCAGCAAAACGTCCAGCTTTTCCCAAACTAATGTCATATCCCCAAAAAAAGAGTTGGGTGGATTCAAGTCTGCATTCAAAATCCAGAAACTTATAATTGCAATCTTCACTGGGATTGTAACCTGGGAACCTTTGGTTTAGAAGTCAAGCGCCTTACCACTGACAAACTCCTTCATGTCGACCGCCGACTGAAATCTTTTTTAGCTTCCCACCGATCCTACCACCCTCTGTATGTGACAGAGGTTATACTGTTTTAAATCCGAGCAGGGTACTTGGGTTCCTGACACTTCAATGAAGGCTCTCTTTGCTTCTGTCTGCCCACAAGGGAGGAGACCCGGATGATTAATACTACCAGCAGTATGAGCTAAACAATAAATCCATTAACAGTGATCCTTTCATCCACTATGGAGTCAACACATTTTCTTTCACTGCTGGAAACACTAACAATACATGGTATTGACAATGACTTTATTATACTTTCTATAATAAACACTTGAATAACACAAATCACTCAAAGTTTGTGTCCACATCTTTTTTTTTTAATTGTACAATGTTTACATTTCCTTGGTTTGTCTTTTTACATTACTAGAATGAAATCATGCAGGGCATTCTTCACACTATGGGAGCAAGAAACAAAGTGACACAGAAAACATGAGAGACGATACACTAGAGTTCCTTCTCAAGCAGGGACAAGGTAGGTAGTTTTGTGCTAGTCAGAGAAAGTTTCCAAT
>JAZGLO010005858.1:0-38635 GCA_036873155.1 Biomphalaria sudanica
ATTCCTAATATCTGTCAAATGGCTGTGTGAAGCGTCTAGTGTGGTAGCTTGACTTGTTGCCACCGCTGGCTAGCATCTGTGAAAGGGGAGCAGTTTTGTAAGTCTCTCTTGCCAGTACATAGCCTCTCCACAGCAAGTCCTATGCAGTACCTCCTCGTGGTGGCAGATGGAAACTGAGGCTGCGAAGCCTCAGGCTAAACTGCAAGGGTCTCGGAGGAGGTTTGGCCCCAAGATGTGAGGCAGGCATGGCCCGTCGGCGTGCGGACACGCCCTGTTGCCCACAAACCGAACCCCTAGCTATAGGTCAATAGCCGCACTGCCTTGTGTGTGTGTCCCTGTAAGGTCTAAGGCTAAGGGAGTAAACCCTAACAGAAAATCCGGTCCTGGAGCCCCGTAGGCGGGGGGACAGTAGTAAGACTACTGCTCTCTGGCAAACTCCTGCAGCCACCTGTCCCCAAATTGTGATGGCTCGCCATCCCTTTGGACCCGGTCAGTATGGAAGAGAGGCGTGTGCTGACGTGTGGGCAGCCCAGCACTCGCAAATTTACCGCCCAGGCTTTCCCACAGCAATGGAGAGGTCACTCCATCTCTGACAGTAATGTCTTTGGAAAAACACGGAGAGTGGTAGTTACCGGTGATAAGTTCCTAGCTGATTGGCGTAAGCTGGAACGCCAGGGACCACTCTTGACGGTAGGAGGGGCTTTTTAGCCTCACTGGATAGCTACTGCCTGCCTTAAGCCGAGCAGCCCTCGGACAGTAAAGTGCTATCCCGCCACAGCTTGCCGCACCACTGGGTTCTTGGTGCTAAGACAAAATCAAAAAGCAAGCTGCTCACCCGCACCTGCAAATACAATCAAAAGAAAACCCTCAACATTAATGCGTTTAGCAAGCTGGAACATACGGACAATGTGTCCTGGCTTCAATACTGACCCTGAACTAGTCACAGACATGCGTCAAACAGCTATCATCGACAGAGAACTCAGCAGACTAAACATTGATGTGGCCTGCCTGCAAGAAACCAGACTGGCAGACAGCGGATCTCTTACAGAAAGCAACTATACATTCTACTGGCAAGGAAAACCAGAACAAAGCCCTAGAATACATGGTGTCACGTATTACGAATTGAATTCTACTTTTAAATGGCTTGCCTAGGGGAACGTGACAATAGAAAAGCAGTTGTGTCACTTATCTTAAGTCTGAATTTAATCAAAGACTTACAATGAATAACAAAAAAAAATGACACAAGAAATCGGAAGGTAAACTATCAACTTAATGTTTAATCAAATATAAAGTTACAAGAAAGAAACATAAACATTTACTCAATACAGACTTGATGTGTTGACCAAAACCCTTTTACAAAAATGGCATGTAAAAATATTACAATACAAGAGTTTGAAAATGTAATTACAAATACAAGCAATCAAGGCCTTAAAAAAAATATTAACTTACACGATCAAGTGGTATACCACGCACGGGTAACGCAATGTCTCCGCTATTCTGTCCCACGGCTGTCTCCGTATGTCTGTCTGTCAACGTTACGCGAGCGGTCTTATATAATCTACCGCGCGTCGATATCTCGTAATTTCTAGAATAGAAAGTCATAAACACCCAGATCTAGAACGCTCTTCAAAGAGACAGAAAAAAAAACACCCTCCTTTCAACCAGAGGTACACACACAGGTCAAGGACCGGTCACTGTCTGTGTGGCTTGACGAATAAAATAAAAAAAAACTTATTACACAAGGGGCAGACAACCTCCCCGTCTCTCGACCGCAACAGGTCAAAGAAAGAAAAAAAAAACAACGCCTAGATACGTAACAATGGCGTCGGCTTGGCAATAAGAAACAGTCTCGTCCCCTGCATCGCGATGTTTCCCATTGGCAATGAAAGAGTATCACACATGAAATTTGCATCACCGCAAGGCAAAGTTAATATAATCTGTGCTTACTCACCAACCCTTGCTGCACCGGAAGAGGACAAAGACAGATTCTATCAAGCTCTAGAGGACGTAATTAAAAGTATTCCAAAATCCGAGCACCTCTATATAAATGGAGACTTTAATGCCCGTGTTGGTGGTGGAAATGATGCATGGCCACAATGCTTGGGACCTCATGGTGTTGGCAAAATCAATGACAATGGCCAAAGGCTACTCGAGTTTTGTAGCTCTCATGAACTGTGTGTAACAAATACATTCTTCTCTGGCAAGGAACGCCATAAAGTCTCTTGGCAGCACCCACGCTCAAAAAGGTGGCACCAGCTTGACCTCTGCATCACCCGAAGGATGGATCTGAAAAGTGTCATCCACACCCGTTCATACCATAGTGCGGACTGCAACTCAGACCATTCACTAGTGCTAAGCAAAATCAAACTACTTCTCAAGAAGGCTTATACTTCCACTCAACCCAGAACTAGGCGAAATAACGTCAACCATGTAGGTGACCCAGAGAAGTGTGCACTCTTTGGCGAGCTCCTGAACAGTTCAATCCCCTCGTTAAGTAATGAAGAAGACATCTCTATCAGATGGGAGAAATTAAGAGATGTAATCTACAGTTCGGCAATCACCGCCTTTGGGCCTCAAAAACACAAAAATGTAGACTGGTTTGAGGCGAATCTAGCACAAATGGAACCTTGCATCGAGAAAAAGCGATCTGCACAACTCGCTCTCAAGACAAAGCCAAGTACAAGATCTTTGGAGGCCTTCAAAAGTGCTAATAAAGAGGCGAAACAAATGGCTAGAAAATGTGCTAACAACTTTTGGAGGGATACCTGCAACAGAATCCAAGACAGTCTCCACTCAGGAAATAGCAAAGCTCTATTTGATGGCATTAAAGCGGCCCTGGGTCCAACAGTGTCTAAGCCTGCCCCCCTTCTATCCAAATCAGGAGAAAAAATTACAGATCAAACCAAGCAGCTAGAACGTTGGACAGAACACTACCTCGAAGTCTATGCCACACAGAACACAGTAGACGATGTCGCCCTGGCTTCTCTACCAGATCTTCCAGTACTGGAATGCCTAGATGATCTTCCGAGCCTCAGTGACCTTAAAAAAGCAATTAACTGCATAAAAAATAGAAAATCTCCTGGGAGTGATGGTAGCCCAGTGGAAGTAGTGAAAGTCAACGAATCACTCCTGCTCCCTGAACTCTATATTCTCCTCTGCCGCTGTTGGGAAACAGGTCATGTCCCACAGGACATGCGTGACGCAACTATAGTCACAATATACAAGAACAAAGGGGATCGGAGTGACTGCAACAATTAAGGGGTATCTCTCTCCTCAGTATAGTGGGCAAGATCTTTGCTAGAGTGGCACTATCCAGGCTGCAAGTGATAGCTTCTAGAGTCTACCCAGAGTCTCAGTGTGGATTCAGGAGTGGTAGATCCACTGTAGACATGATATCTTCTCTACGACTACTGCAGGAGAAATTCAGAGAGAGAGACAGACCCCTTTACATCGTTTTTGTTGATCTGACTAAAGCTTTTGACATGGTCAGCAGAAGTGGCCTTTTCAAACTCCTGAGGAAAATAGGTTGCCCTCCCAAACTACTGCAGTTCATTGAGTGTTTTCACGAGGAAACTAAATGCTCTGTCAAATTCAATGGAGCCCAATCAGCACCTTTTGAGGTTTGCAGTGGTGTCAAGCAGGGATGTGTGCTCGCACCTACTCTGTTTGGCATATTCTTCTCCTGCCTACTGCATTATGCGTACAACGACATAAACGAAGGTGTGTTTCTCCATACAAGACCCTCTGGAAAACTATTTAATGTTTCAAGGCTGCGGGCAAAAACCAAGGTTAGGAAGCTACTCGTCAGGGAACTCCTGTATGCTGATGATGCAGCTATTGTGGCTGATTCTGATATTCAGCTACAGTGCCTGGTTGACAAATTATCTGCTGCTTGCCAGAAGTTCGGCTTAAACATCAGTCAAAGCAAGACTAAGATACTTGTCCAAAACACAAACACTGCACCTCAAGTAAGCATTAATGGCCAACCACTAGAAATTGTTGATCACTTTTGTTACCTTGGCTCCATCATATCCAACAACACTCTACTGGATAAAGACATAAACAACAGGATAGCCAAGGCAATGGCCACCATGTCACGGCTGCAGAAAAGAGTCTGGGACAACATATTGCTGACTAACAGTACTAAAGCCCTAGTCTACCGGACCTGTGTGTTGAGCACCTTGCTGTACGGAAGTGAAACATGGTCAACCTACTCATGGCAGGAAAAAAAGCTGAATGTTTTCCACCTCCGATGCCTAAGGCGGATCTTTAAAATAAGGTGGCAAGATAAGATAACCAATGAGGAAGTGCTACAAAGAGCAGGGTGCCAGGACATCCGCTCTGTTATCAGCAGCAGACGCCTTGGCTGGCTTGGCCACGTTCGTAGAATGCCAGAAGGTCGACTTCCACAGGACATCCTGTATGGCGATCTGATAGAAGGCAGGAGAGCCGCTGGTCGCCCACTTTTACGTTATACGGATGTATGCAAACGCGACATGAAGCTCTTCAAAATCGACACTGGCAGCTGGGAAGAGGTGGCACTGGACAGATCCTCATGGAGAGAGAGCATAAAGGAAGGGTCAAAGATTGCAGATGCCATACACAACAGAAGCAGAAAGAAGGGTGAAAATGCAACGGCGCCTGGTGATTAAATATGCCCAACCTGCGATCGCAGCTGTGTATCAAGGATTGGCCTCTTTAGTCACACAAGAAGTTGCAAAGGGAAAAGATCGTCTCTCGAGACGTAAAATGCCACAGAGTATCACGACAAAAAGGGCACTTAAAAAAAGGCCCGGGTCAGCGGGGAGGAGGGGGTGGGACAATAACTCGAGGCGCTAAAAAGATGATAGAGTGTAGCCTGCTTAGACTGGTCTTTAACCTTAATACCAAGTGTCCACAAGCTCTAAGTGCCTTATACCAGAGTTTTAACCAAGTGACCACAAGCTTCAAGTGCTTTATACCAGAGTTTTTATCTCAGAGTCCTCTATCCCGTAAGCAGGGGCGGACTGGGTATCAAAATCGGCCCGGGCATTACCATGTAAACCGGCCCAAAATGGCATGTCATATATTTTCGGTTTGTGGAGGGAAGGATTTTCACCCCCCTCCGCCATTTATATATATATATATATATGTGTGTATATGTAATTAATCTTCATTAAATTCTTATCTTTCATTTTTTTAAAACGTTTTTCTATACTCTCTTTCTATAATTAGTGAAAGGCTGTACACACCGCCAAGGGACAGCTAGGGAGTCTGGGGGAGCGCTGTAAGCGCCCCCAGTGGGGTCCGGGGTGAAGCATTATTTCCGTTATTTTAAGCTTTAATAAAAATGCATATTTTAAGGTATCTACAGTGCAATTAGCCTGCTACTCTTCCGCTAAAAAAATCAAAAACTAAATCTGCTATTCACTGGAGTCCAGCGACTGGTAGAAAATGGTAAAAATGCTTTAGTTTTTGTATTGGAGGGGGAAGGGAAACCACAAAACCCCTTTTGGCTAAGCTCATGAAATTTGGTGACTAGTTTGCTTACGTTGGCTGCACTGAGGAAGTAAGTAAAGTTTTACTTTCAGACAATGAGATCTGAGGCCAGTGACGGTTTGAACTCCTCCCCTCTCGTCTACGCCCATGTGTTTTATCATAGGTGTAAGCCTAATTCTATTCAAACAAGTTCGATAAAGCATCGAAAACTGGATGTATGCTTTCGTAGGCTTATAAAATGTATTCTATTTATACATGTATGTAGTCTGAAAGCTATAAGTGTATAAACTTAATGAGTTTCAAACCTTTTGGTATTACTTATAGATTACAGACATTTCTTTAAAAAACTAAAATAATTAGGTCCTAAGCATTTCACGTGTCAAAGAAATAAAATAATTAGGTCCTAAGCATTTCACGTGTCAAAAAAATACAATAATTAGGTCCTAAGCATTTCACGTGTCAATCTAGTTGATCTAGTTGCATGTTGATCTGTAACTTAAATAGATAGATAGATAGATAGATAGATAGATAGATAGATAGGTAGGTAGGTAGGTAGGTGGGTAGGTAGGTAGATAGATAGATAGATAGATAGATAGATAGATAGATAGATAGATAGATAGATAGATAGATAGATAGATAGATCTATAGATATTCCTTTAAAAGATAAGAGAAAGCAGAACGGTTAGAGAGGTACTTCTAAATGTGAAAAGCTCTTGCTTCGTCCTAGTACATTCTCAAAAACGCGATTTGTAGATGAATATATTATTTAAAATATAAATGATTCTAAATCTCCTTTCATTAAATATCGGATATGACAGCACTATATAAATTATTTTAATTAATGTAATAATTTTCATTATTAATGACTTCATACTAAGCATAAGTTTGCCATAAATCATAATGGTATACAATTGATTTAGATCTACATTTATGTTTTACTTAAAATTATTTTTTTTTTGTAAGCCTTAAGTGTAGTATTTTTAGATCTATGTTATTACAAATAAACAACAAGAAACTTACTTTTTCTTTTCAAATCGCAGAAAGTAGAGCTTTATACCCATATTGAGCTATGAATAAGTTGGGTGGTTTGCAATTTTGCGGCTGTGTGTATGTGTTTGTTAACTTCTATTAAGTTTTGTTAAAGAGCTAATTGTCTCCCCCTTTGCCTCGTTATATCGTGACCTCCGTCGATGACGCCGGTTATATCAATGTTTTCTAACTTAACCTCTCCCATGCCTCTTTTTCGTTACCTTTCAATGGAACCATTAAAAGACGGGGGAGGGAAGGAGCAAAACAAAAAATGGGAGTGCCATCAAAGGCACATGCCGACCAGCAAAAAGATCAGGCCAAACGCAGTCTCGAAGACATCAAAGTAGTGTTGAAGGCCATGCCGCTCGTGCATAGCAGAAAGTACGGTCTAACGTTTTATAATGATAATACGTACAGTGTATAGTGTAATTCGTAAAATGATATTCTTGTTGAATTTCAAACAAAAATTAATTGTAATAATAATTTACAAAAAAAAACAAGAAAACATGTTAGGGCCTTTGTGTCTTGCTGCTGTCACTTTTTTTTAAGTTGTCTGCATCGAACTTTTTTTTTCTTTGGTCGCGACCAGACCGGCCCATTTGGTACCGGCCCACCGGGCATTTGCCCGTTTTCCCTTATAGCCAGTCCGCCCCTGCCCGTAAGGCCCTTATGCCTGATGTTAGCGATTCTGTTTCGTCTTTGTAGCGTCTGATAATACAAAATATGCACTGCCCCTAATTTTTCTGATCGTGTTGTTATGTTTTAGAATTTGTAGGAGACGTTGACTTCAAGCAGGCGAGGTGACAAATCATGTTACATTTTATTATAATCATGCTTCAGTATGTAGAGCAATACTTTGCATTGGCTAGGTCTCACTGTTAGATGTATCTGGTGATGTGTCACAAATTGTGAGGCCTGATAAAACTATAGTGTTTGATATATACCGGATTATAAAAGGAGAGATGTTAACTTTTTGTTTATTTATTTACAGTGTATAACTTTCATTTTAAAAAAAAGGTTAAAAGAAACACACACAAATATACACACGAAAGCGTGTCAACACATTCAGTCGCAGGCACACAAGAGAGGAAGAAAAACCTGGTGTGCTATTTTAACTTTTGGAAACAATTATTTGTTCTCAGTCTTTGTAAACACATGAAATACCAGAGCTCCCTCCCACACAAGAGTTGGCTCCCTCAACTAGCATTGGTTCTTGTTGACATGCCAGGTTTCTCTAGGAGTTTGGGCTTCGTGTAAAGAACAGACTTTTAATCGCCCTTGGCTTAGATTAGAAACAAAAAGACTAAAAAGTTGCAATTAAGAGTAAACTATTTTTTTTTATCTAAATTATTTCGTTTTGTTTTTTAAATTTGAATTCTAAAACGTGAACGTTTAGTTTCTGATTTATGACAAGCATTTACTTCCCCTTTGAATTGAATAGAAAGTTTGAATAGTTTCTTCGTTATCCTGAACCAAACTGAAAGTTTGAATAGTTTCTTCTTTATCCTGAACCAAAAAGAAAGTTTGAATTGTTTCTTCTTTATCCTGAACCAAAAAGAAAGTTTGAATTGTTTTAGGACGTGGTGGATAAGTGGTAAAGTGTTTGGCTTCCAAATAGAGGGGTCTCGAGTTCCAACCGCGATAAAGGCTGGGATTTTGAACTTGAGGATTTTGGGGACCGTTGTAAACCGTCGGCCACAGAAATGGATGACCTTTACATCATCTGCCCTATAGATCGCAATACTACACTGTTTCTTTTATTAATGGTCTTAGGGTCGGCCTCTCTCTTCATTTCCTGCTAAGAACAGCTGCTTACCGGGAAAAGAGTTTTGGTTCCGCTAACTGTCACAGGAGCCACTACAACGAAAGACAAGAGACAGATGAGATGTATGATGATGATTAGAAATTAATGCTGAATTACTTGAATTAAAAGTAAAGGTAGTAATTCTTTGTAAGAAAAATGAACCATACTCTTCAAAATTGCTTGTTAATATTTTAGTCGTACCAATTTATGTATGTCACAATCACAGACCTATATATACTATATCTAGACTGGACATGGAGATCTTTTCACACTACAAAAAATGTCGTGAAATTTTTTTTAAAGTTGAAACAAGGCGTTGTTTTGTAAAGTAGTTATAATAAGTTTTTTTTCAACCCTAACCTATGTAACATATAATTTAATGTTTAGATCTAGATCTAGTAATTAAACATAAAAAAATAAGAGAACTCTTGTCTCATAATTATTATTTTGCAATTTTTAGATACATAATCTAAAAAGATCTAGGTAATCAATCTATTTAAATGTACATAAGATGACTAAAATTAATAAACGTGAATTATTTCGATCTAGGATTTTGAAATATTATCTTAATGGAAACTAACAGGTAATGGCTTTATTTCATGAATTTAAGTGAATATATGGTTATGTGATTAATACATAACAATCTATATATATATAGGTCTGTGAGTTGATCCATCGCGGATGGTAATTTGTTTCCGTTTTCCAGTCTAGATATACTATATATAGGTCTGTGGTCACGATGTAAAACCGGCACGGGACATACGCAGGTCTTTTTGGAGCAAGAAAGTTGAACGATGATTTATAAAACACTAAACACTTTGTATATGTATAAAGAGAGACAGAGACAGATATGCATGTCCCTTTCCGGGAAAAAAAAAAGTTTAATAATTTCGACTTTTAAATTTCATTAATGCATATCACGGCGTAAGAATGGCTTACTGGTTGTAAGGTGTGTGATCTGGACTGTAGTATCAATGGCCCGTGTTCGAACCCTGCCCGCCGCGATTTTCCGCTTCTATTCTGAGGTTTGGGCTAGCATGTATAATAATTTTTAATAATTTTTAATTCTGAAGGAACATTCGAAACACGTCAAACATCGCATATCGCACAGAATAACATTCATAAATTTTCTCTTTTTACAAAGCTGATATCAAATCACTCTGGTTCTATCTGGTTCAGTTTTTGAACACGTCATTTCGTCTCTCACATTCTCTCGGACCAAGTTGAAACTTTGCACGTTTCTTTTTTATTGTACATAACAAAACAATAATTAATCAAAAAAATTAATCAGTTATTTCATTAATTATTGGTAATTAATTATTTTGTTTAGTATCAAGGGAAATAAATGTTACTTTTTATAGGCTGTAATATCAGGAGTTATTTCCCTTTTAAGTTTTGTACACGTTTTTCTCCCACTTCCCATTCTCTGATAAAGCTTAAATTTTACATAATTATTCCTAGTCGAATACAATACATTAACTCAAAAAAATTAACCAATTAGTTCATCATTTATTGTTTTATTAATTTATTTTATTATATATAGAAAATGGGAGCTTATTCCTTCAGTATAGAGATATATGGCAGTGATTCGTCTTAGATAAACTTTGTTTTTTAAATTTATTTTTTTAATTCCTTATATCAGCTTACACTTTCTTCGTGGGATGAAATAGAAACCCAAAAAAATCTGAATGTGGAAGTTGGAAGTAAAAACAAATGTCAAGCTTAAATCTTGCAGATAGAAGTATTTCTCGTTAGCACAGCGCGAATATCGTGGACTGAACTCCATCGTCATACTAATCTTTTTTTTTTTTTGGTCCCTATATCTCAATGATAATTAAAATATGAGTGTTGAGTTTACCATTTATTATTGAAACATATAGTATAAAAAATATCATTTGATTTCAATAGGTTTTTATTTATGTGTAGATCAATATATGTTATGAGCTATTGACCATACATTTTTGTTCTCAATTTACTTATTTACTAAAATATCAAAAGAGATTATGAAACACTTTCCTGTTAATATATTTTGTTTAACTTTTATTTTATTTTTTGACATAGTGTGTTTCAGTATAGACAACTCGTGTCATGTTGTTTGTTATCATCTGGTCGTCACTAATCACCTCCCTTTGTCAGTTGTCATTTCTTGTTTGTCCTCGGTCATCGGCCGACAACATTCCTCACGTTCATCAAATATACTCACCACAAGCGGCTAGAGCAAAGGACAGGGCCGAGTTTTGAAACCGTCCACCTCTCAGACCATGTCCAATAGTAGAAAGAGTGAGGGAGCTGAGCAAATGTGGTCAATGGTAAGAGGAGGAGGAGGGGGGGATTGTCAGGTGGTGCATGTGCGACATCCTTCAGGCGACATCGGGGTCATTGTTGTCATGGGCGTTCTCTCGTCCCACCATACGACCACCTCAACTTTGCCTCAGACCTTGCTCTGATTGTGACTACTTTGAATATTAGCTGTCTCTGTTGAATAAATTCTATTATTCGGACTTATGAGTTGAAGAGCTATATTTCTCTAGTCTGGTTAGTAAATGTGTAGCTATTGTATATATAGTTGTTTGTTGTTTTTTATACACACTTTCTTGCCACCTAAATTTATCCGTAATATCTGTATAGAGAATAATGTTACATTGTAAAATTATTAAGAATATTTTGTTTTCATTTGACAAAATCCAATGTACACAAAAGTCAAATATTTAAAGTGCAAAAAATATTTATTGCTTTGAGAAATTTGAAATGTATTCTACTTGTAAGTTTGTTCAATTTGTTTGTTTGTTATTTTTCTGTGTGTTTGTGTCTGTAAAATGTTGAGTAGATCTATTCGCTTTACAGAACACTGAATACATGTAAGCGGAGAAAATTATTCAAATAAAAAGTACAGAAAACAAAATATTTTTTTTTAACTTTACTCTTGTTATTTATACTGAAAAGAATCCTCGTTAAGTAAATGTATTTTTTAATGTATAGATCTACTAGATTTTATAATATTTAAATAGTAGACTTTTAGATCTAAACCAATACGATCCGCACAATTTTCTTGAACATTAATTATTTATCTCTTAAATCAACAATGCCCCCTCCTCCCGCAAAAAAAAATATACTTATAAGTATGTATGTGTGTGTGTGTGTATAATCTTTATTACATTCTGACCCATCATTCTTTCAGAAGAAGCATTATTGTGCCCTAGCATAGGTTCTTCCTGGAGTTAGTGGAAAAATTGTAGACTTCCCGCCTTTGCCAGCAATAGGGTCTGGGGGAGCCCCGCCGCCATGTACTATTTCTGATATTGAAAGCCAACAAAATGCATATTCTGAGGTAACTACAGTGCATTTTCAAGCTATTAAAAAGTTTTATTTCAAAAACCTAATGTGCTATTCTTACTAAGACCCTCCCGCGCCGTTCGGCGCATTTGCCGTCAAGCTGTTTCCACAAAAATCTGTCACTGGTAATGTCTGAAGCCTCTTCCCACCTGCTCCGAGGACCTCCATGAATGTGTGGCGCCAAGTTGTACTAGGATGTCATCGCAACTCTTCTTATGTGTAATTCATTTTGTCGGAGAACATGTCCCGCAAACCTCATGCGACGCGCTGTAACGGGTCGACTCCCAGATCGGCATAGGATTTCCTTGATTTAGACCCGATCTCTAGAACTGACTTCTAAAATCTGTCATAGCCATCTTTGTTGAGCCACATTTAGTGTTTTTCAATTTCGGCAGATGACTTTTCACTGCACTTTATTAATTGAGCCCCGCCACTGATAGAAATATGTAACCTCTCTTGAAAATGCTCTTGGAATTAAGTGATTATAGTTTGCTTTAGATTTTATATCGAAAGGGAAGTTTTATCGTCAAAATCATCTGTTGGGGGTTTTAAACTAAAAAATCTCTGGGGTTATGTTGTTGTTTTTTAATTCAAAACCCCATTTAGCTACGGTCATAGAATTTAGTAACTGTAGTTTGCTTTAGAATAATATTGAGGTTTTCCACCTCAAAACGTTCTGTAGGGGGATTTTAAACTCAAAACCATCTAGAGGGGTTTTAAACTGTTACAAAAGCATCTGTAGGAGAGGGATTTAAACTCAAAATCCCCAATTGTCTTGGATACGCTCAAAAAAATTTTAGTGTGTAATTTGCATTTTTTTATATATATTGAAGAGGTATTTTTTTTTACATCAAACCACTCTGAAGGGGGGTTTAAACTCAAAACTCCTTTTGGCAACGCTCATGGATTTCTGAGTGTGTATTTTCTTTTTTTTTATATTGAAGATGTAATTTTTAGCTTCACTACACTTAAACTCCACTGGAGGGGAATTTAAACTCAAAACACCTTTGAATATACTCATATAATGTTGAGTGTATAATTTGCTTTGTTTTTAATATTAAAGAGGTATTTTTTACCTTCAAACCCCGCTGAAGGGGGGTTTAAATTCAAAACTGAGTCAAAACACATTTAACTACACTCATAACATTTTGAGTGCTTAATTTGCGTTTTTTTTATACCGGGTATTGAAGAGGAATTTTTTAGCTTCAAACCCTACTGAAGAGGGGGTGGGGATTAATTAAAAACCCCTTTGGCTACGCTCATAGAATTTTTAGTGAGTAATTTTCCTTTTTTTCATATTGAAGAGGGGGTTATCGTAAAATTTGTAGGGAGTTAAAAATCAAAATCTTCCTTAACTGTGCTCTTGGAATTTGGGGATTGTCGTTTGCATTTTTGTTTTTTTTTTTGTTTTATAGAAGAGGGGAATTTAAATGTGAAAACCCCTGGTAGGGGGTTTTAAACTCGAACCCCCCTGGTAGAGGGTTTTAAACTCAAAACCCCCTTGGCAGGAGTTTTAAACTCAAACCTCCTTTGCTGTGATGGGGCAAGTGATAGTTTAGTATTAAAATCTCACCTAAAATAAACAAAACCAAAGCAAAAAACCAGTCACTAAATACCGATCCCCCCCCCCCAGCGGGGGGGGGATTACATTTCGGGGGGGGGAACACCAAGAACGCCCCCCTGGCTACGCCCATGGGTCACGGATGATGGAATGTGGAACGCGTCTATCATTTTTCGGAGTCCTTTGTTCCGAGCTCTTGATACACAGCCTCTGTTTACCGATTGGAACAAGAAATATAAATAATACATTTTCCCTGTTGATAGGAAAATTCTTCATTTTCTTTTCTTTATAGGTGAAACAGCTATGTGCCACACTGACCACACCAAAAGCTTCAACCTGGTCACGTTTGTAGTATTGGCTGCTGGCGTTTGGAGGCCACACTTTGTCGTGGAAGGCCACGGGAGGCTCCTAGAGCCTCCCTCCAGGGCCACCATGTGGAGACAGGGTTACCCCACACCTGAAAACTATGACGACAACCAGTTGTTTTGTGGCGGTGTAGGGGTAAGAGAATATATTTAGGAAACTACTGGGACAATTGGTATGTGGCGGTGTAGGGGTAAGAGAATATATTTAGAGAACTACTGTGACAATTGGTATGTGGCGGTGTAGGGGTAAGAGAATATATTTAGGTAATTACTGGGACAATTGGTTGTTAACGCCGGAAGTGGTAATGGTCTTAAGCCCATCATTACCTACAAAGTGCTTCCAATGGCATGCGTCTCAAATAGCCTCTGACAACCAGTCCAACTCCTGGCCTTCACGTGTGGCTCAGTTACTGAGCCTGGCGGAACCGTTACCACAGACAGGAGAAGGGGCAAAGGCGAGCAACTGGCGCCTAAACCAGTAAGCTTCGGGCAGAAGGGGCTCGTTAGCCTTGGTTGGCTACCCATCTAGGAGAAGGAAAACTCTGAATCCAAACCTCCGCTGCCCTGCGGCTATACCCAAACATGGGAAAGGCTTCGGGAGACAACCCTGAGGAAAAATCAGGAGCTGGTGACCCTTAGGCAGACTGTGGCACACCGTTCTACAGCCTGGCAGATCCTGCGGCGCTACTGATCCCAAACTGTACCGGATACTCCGTTCCTTTGGTCACATCAGCTGCGCGGAGAGGGGGGAACTGCTGTGTGGGCGACATCGTTCCGACCATAAACAATGCCCAGGCTTTCATCTCACTTATTCAAAGCCCTAGCCTAAAAAACTGGAGAGGACACTCCAGCTTCGCCTTAGGCGTCGGCCAAACACGGGAAGTGGCAGTCACCGGTTATAAGCTCGAATGCTCAATTGACGTAGAGCAGGGCGCCAGGGGCCACTTTCGTCGGTGGGAGGGATCCTAGGATTCCAATGGACAGCTACCGCCCGCCTCAAGCTGGGCAGCCCCCAGCCAATAAGGTGCTGTCCCGTCATGCCTGTCTTCCTCGTTTGGGTACACGAGGATAGGACAAAATCTGAAAAGCAGGCACAAAGCCAATGTACCAGTCGACATGAAGAAAAAAAAGAGGAGCTCCACTCTTAAACTGGGCACATGGAATGTGCGTACTCTACAAACTGGACTTAATGAAAACCTACCAGACATAGAAGATGTCAGAAAATCTGCAATAATAAACGATGAACTGTCCAGGCTCAAAGTAGACATTGCCGCCCTTCAGGAGACTCGTTTAGCTGACTCTGGATCAATCAAAGAAAAAGACTACTCCTTCTTCTGGCAAGGCAAAGCCGAAAGTGAAGTAAGGGAACATGGCGTTGGTTTTGCAGTTAAGAACACACTGCTGAACACAGTAGAGCTGAAGTGCAACGGTTCAGAAAGACTCCTATCACTACGCCTTAACACATCTATTGGACATGTGACTTTGATATGTGCCTACGCTCCTACTCTGAGTTCCACACCAGAGGCCAAAGATATGTTTTATGACAACCTTTCGTCTGCTCTTAGCGAGATCCCAACCACGGAACAGGTTATCATCCTCGGCGACCTCAATGCACGCGTTGGATCTGACAACTCTGCATGGGACAGTTGTATTGGGCGTTTTGGTGTCGGAAAAGTAAATGAAAACGGACAAAGGCTCCTCGAGGTTTGCTCACTACACTCCCTCTGCGTCACTAATACCTATTTCAAGACTAAACCGCAGCACAGAGTATCTTGGCGGCATCCTCGCTCCAAACACTGGCACCAACTAGACCTAATCATGGTAAGACAAAAGTGCCTAAAATTTGTCAAGCTTACCAGGTCCTACCACAGTGCAGACTGCGACACAGATCACTCCTTGGTATGCTGTAAGATCAATCTCCTCCCCCAAAAAATCCACCATACCAAGCAGATTGGAAGACCCCAATCGGATGTAAGCAAGATGTGTCAACCTGATCTCCAGATACAGTTTGCGGAATCTTTTGAACGCGAGTATAAAAATATCTCTGAGAATACAGCAACTGAAAAATGGGAACACCTCAAGTCCACCATACAAAAGACTTCCCTGGAAATCTTTGGAAGAAAAATTACAAAACAAAATGATTGGTTCGACTCTAAAGCAGTTATTTTAGCACCTGTCATCAGAGCAAAGAGAGATGCACTCGCTACTTACAAGGCAAAACCTACCCAACACAACCTGCTAAACCTGAAAGAAGCTAGAGCCAATGCACAGAGGACAGCAAGGATCTGTGCCAATGAATACTGGGTAGAGCTCAGTGAGAGTATTCAGCTCGCAGCCCAAGTGGGCAACATAAGAGGGATGTACGAAGGAATCAACAAGGCTCTCGGACCCTCCCAAAACAAGACAGCACCTCTGAAATCAACCACTGGGGAAATTATAACAGACAAGTGCCAACAAATGCACAGATGGGTGGAACATTACTCCGAGCTCTACGCCACAACAAGCTCAGTCTCTGACTCAGCCCTTAAAGCCATCATACAACTACCCACAATGAACGAGCTAGATGAAACACCCACCCTTTCAGAGCTCAACAAAGCCATAGACAACATTGCTGCCCGCAAAGCACCCGGATGCGATGGTATCCCCCCAGATCTTCTAAAACAATGCAAAACTACTCTAATCCAACCTCTACACGAACTGCTTTGTAAATGTTGGCAAGAAGGTGCTGTGCCACAAGACCTGCGGGATGCTAAAATCATTACACTGTATAAGAACAAAGGTGACAGAAGCGACTGCAACAATTACAGGGGAATCTCCCTCTTAAGTATTGTAGGCAAAGTCTTTGCTCGAGTGATACTTCCCAGGCTACAAAAACTCGCTGATCGGGTCTACCCAGAATCACAATGCGGCTTCCGCTCAGGGAGATCCACGATTGACATGATTTTCTCCATCCGCCAACTCCAGGAAAAGTGCAGAGAACAAAGGATGCCTTTATACATTGCGTTTATTGACCTGACAAAGGCCTTCGATCTAGTTAGCAGAGATGGCCTCTTTAAAATTTTACAGTTAATAGGCTGCCCACCCAAGCTACTAAATGTAATCATATCTTTCCACCAAAATATGATGGGCACAGTGCAATTCAACGGTGCCAGCTCTGAAAGTTTCAGTATAAACAGCGGAGTTAAACAAGGATGTGTCCTGGCCCCAACCCTCTTTGGAATACTATTTTCACTGCTAATCCACAACGCGTTTGACAAATCCACTGAAGGCATCTATCTCCATTCCAGATTTGATGGCAAACTCCTAAATATTGCCAGACTGAGGGCCAAAACTAAAATCAGAGCCACCCTCGTAAGAGATATGCTATTCGCGGATGACGCAGCGGTGGTGGCACACACACAAGAGGAACTTCAGTCACTAATGTCCCGCTTCTCTCAGGCCTGTAAAGAATATGGCTTGACTATTAGCACGAAGAAAACAAATGTTATGGGACCACCTACTACAGCACCACCCTCCATCCTCATTGACGATAACAAGCTGGACGCCGTAAACGAATTCTGTTATCTGGGATCCACAATTACAGATGACCTGTCCCTAGAAGAGGAGATGAAAAAACGCATAGGGAAGGCTGCCTCGACATTCGCTAGACTCAGACTAAGAGTTTGGGATAACCATAAGCTAACCACGGTGACCAAAATGGAAGTCTACAAGGCATGCAATATGAGCACACTGCTATATGGCAGTGAATCATGGACCACCTACGCAAAGCAAGAGAGAAAACTAAACTCATTCCATTTGAGATGTCTCCGTAGGATCTTGAATGTCACATGGAAAGAAAAAGTGTGCAATACTGAGATCCTTGCGCGATCAGGTATTCCCAGCATTTTTACAGCCCTCAGACAACGCCGTTTGCGCTGGCTTGGACATGTTCGCCGGATGGAGGACAAGCGCATCCCGAAAGTCATCCTCTATGGTCAACTCGCGACTGGCACAAGAAAAACTGGTCGCCCCCATCTCCGTTACATAGATGTAATAAAACGCGACCTCAAATCAGTGAACATCAATACTGACAATTGGGAAGACATAGCTCTAGACCGCAACAGGTGGAGAGAGACAGTGACAAAGAAAGCTATGGACAGTGAAAGTACATGGGTCTCAGCCCAGGAAGAAAAACGCACAAACCGAAAAACGGCCAGCTCCTCTACCACCGAAGCAAAAGCCAAGGGGACCCTAACTTGCGCTATCTGTGGACGGGAGTGTCTCTCCAAAATAGGGCTCCACAGCCACATGAGGAAGTGTGCTCTGAGATGAACCATAGTCGTCCTACGACTGAAGGAGGCCAATGACAGGGGTAAGAGAATATATTTAGGGAACTACTGGGACCATTTGTATGTGGCGGTGTAGGGTTAGGAGGACATATTTAGGGAACTACTGGAGCAATTGGTATGTGGCGGTGTAGGGGTAAGAGAATATATTTAGGGAAATACTAGGACAATTGGTATGTGGCGGTGTAGGGGTAAGAGAACATATTTAGGAAACTACTGGGACAATTGGTATGTGGCGGTGTAGGGGTAAGATAACATATTTAAGTAACTACTGGGACAATTGGTATTTGGCGGTGTAGGGGTAAGAGAATATATTTAGGGAACTACTTGGACAATTGGTATGTGGCGGTGTAGGGGTAAGAGAACATATTTAGGAAATACTGGGACCATTGGTATGTGGCGGTGTAGGGGTAAGAGAATATATTTAGGGAACTACTGGGACAATTGGTATGCGGCGGTGTAGGGGTAAGAGAACATATTTAGGGAACTACTTGGACAATTGGTATGTGGCGGTGTAGGGGTAAGAGAATATATTTAGGGAACTACTGGGACAATTGGTATGTGGCGGTGTAGGGGTAAGAGAATATTTATAGGGAACTACTGGGACAATTGGTATGTGGCGGTGTAGGGGTAAGAGAACATATTTAGGGAACTACTAGGACAATTGATATGTGGCGATGTAAGGGTAAGAGAACATATTTAGGGAACTACTGGGACAATTGGTATGTGGCGTTGTAAGGGTAAGAAAACATATTTAGGGAACTACTAGGACAATTGGTATGTGGCGGTGTAGGGGTAAGAGAACATATTTAGGGAACTACTGGGACAATTGGTATGTGGCGGTGTAGGGGTAAGAGAACATATTTAGGGAACTACTGGGACAATTGGTATGTGGGGGTGTAGGAGTACTTTGTAGTGCTAGACAACTACTTTGCGTTAAATAGTAATAAAATGACTACGTTCTTTATGCCCAAGGAAATTTATTTTGTGCCTTTTACATCTACTTAAAATCTCATTTTCAAGTGAATAAATTAAGACTATTTTAAAAAAAAAGCTTTTGTACAATTTAATGAACTTGAGGGAAAAGCTGGAGAAATCTGCTAGAAACCTAGGATAGTAAAAAAGAGACCTATCCATCTGTTTAAAATAAAAATACCAAGCATCAATTCCTTTGAGTGGCGCTTAAACTTTGTAAATTTCATGAAGCCTTATATAAATTAATGCTGACCCTATCTCAGTTTCAAAAGAATTATAAAACATTCGCGCCCACCCCCCCCCCCGAAACCATGTAATGAAGTTTACTCACGTAATGTCGCTCACAATGGTGAACACGGGGGGAAAAAAACGTATTTTCAAATTAATTTTTTATGTTTTATGTTGAATGCCATGTCAGGTTCCTTCAAGGCTTCAACCAACCTCCAGTGCCATAGTTCTCAAGTAAAGGAAAACCTTCCTACATCGATGAAAGCTATATGGGGCTCCTTGATTCTAACCCCAGTCTTTTCCCACACATGTGCTAAAATTAGTACATGTATTAGAATACCGTGAATAGAATGCATAGAAAGCTAATATTTTATTGTACAATTTTACTATTGGTGCATCATGTTAGTAACTTTCTAACTTTTTCTTGTCTTCATGTATAGGTTCAGTACGGTGAAAATAAAGGAAAATGCGGTGTTTGCGGTGACCCGTGGAATGGTCCACGTGAACATGAAGCTGGCGGGAAATACGCCAACGGTATTATCGTCAGGAGCTACCAAGTCGGTCAAGTGATTGATGTCTCCGTGGAGCTGACAGCCAACCACAAAGGCTACTTCGAATTCCGGCTGTGCCCGACCGATAACCCTTTTGAGAGGGTGACGCACTCCTGTCTTGCCAAGTACCCGCTCAAAGTATTGCCCGAACGCGACGTCAAGTACTACGTCCAGGGCGGGGAGGGCTACTATGGCGCCAGTCAAAAGATCCACCTAAAAGTTCAACTCCCAAGAAACGTGAAATGCAGGGCCTGCTTGTTGCAGTGGAAGTACAACGCTGGGAACAGCTGGGGCGTAGACCCAGACGGCACGGGGTGCATCGGGTGTGGCAATCAAGAGCAATTCTACGGCTGCTCAGACATTGCCATTGGCCACAGTGACGTAGTCCTGGGCAAACCGGCCGTGAAGCACCCCTGGCTCTTCCAAGAAGAAACAGACGTGGAGTGGCATTTCGGCATCGTCAAATACAATAATAAAACTACGGAGGCGCCGCCGCCCTCTAGCTCTCCCATATTCTACACCTCCAACTGTTGTGTTGCTGTTATGGTATTTCACTTGATGGCACTTTTTCTGTCACTGCCTGCGATGTTCTAAACTACAGACTTGGTTTCTTGTGGGTGCAATGGTCACTGGTGCTCAACAGCATGTATTATAAGACTATTGTTAAATAGTATTAACAGCAATGTTTGAAATGGAGTTTTCTTATTCTGTGTATGTTGCTCACCTTTCTCATCTCGCGTAGTGTAAATACAACCGAAAATTAGTAGGCAACAGATTCTCTCTTTTCCCTTTTTTCCAGTAGTCATTGACTAGACTTTGAAATTTTATATTAAACTTTCTCTATCCCATATTTTTACTAACTTATTTCTATTTTTCTGTAGAGGAGATCTCCCCGTTATTTTAATGTTCATCATCCCAGGGTCACTCGTTGCCTAAGTTGAGAATCGCTGTAATAGTTTATATGCTTGCAAATCTTGAGCGCTAACTGCAGAACTAAAGAGAATGATCCTAACAATGGAATTGAGATGTTTAGGTAGACCGCATCACAAACGAAGAGATTAGAAACAGGATCACAACAGGCAATAGGGCCCCGCGATGACTTGTTAACCACTGTCAAATATCGCAAACTAAAACTTTATGACCATACCTCAAGGCCCTTATTGATCACAAATACTGCTCTGCAGGGAACAGTACCTGGAAAAAGAAGAAAGGCAGACAGAAAGCGATGGGAAACAATAGATTTGACGGGCCTGTCATTGAAAGAGATTCTATCCAAGGCAAAAGACAAAGAGTGTGTAGAGAGACGTTCGACAGATCATGTTTGATGGTCAAATGGATTTCGACTCCAGTTTCTAGTACTTTGTCCCTATTCTTTTGAATACAATTCCGATTGTAACATTTCAACAGATCGTTCCCTTCCTGGACAACGCCACCTTCACAGAAAACATTATTGGAAAATCAACATCCAAAATGTAATTAGCTGTTATCAGAATCCAAAGTGCTGGAGCCACACAAATGATGAAGCAGACTTCAATGTTGAATAAAATAGCCTAATGAAGAGACCTGCAAACTCTATTCATCACTGGGAAACCTGTACAGATCGGTAGAATGTTGTTAAAATCTTATCAGTGAATATTTTTAGTGAATACAAATTGATGTTCAACCACATTTTGAAACATTACAAATGACACGAAATAATATTTTCAACGTTAAATTTAGAAACACCAGGGATCTATAGAAGACTCTAAACAAAACTTTCTAGAATAGCAGTCATGAAATTTAAGTCTTTAAAATCGCAGTCATGAAATTTTAAATTTCTAAAAATTACAGCCATGTCCTTTATGTGGTCCAGGTACCAGGGGCGTAGCTAGAATTTTCCATCGTCTGGGGGCCCGATGGGATTTTACCTATTTAGGGGCCTCAGCATTTTGCGTAATATTTAATTTTTATTCTGAAAAACACTCACTTTGGGGGGTCAAGTGGGGGTTTTTAAAATCCCCCCCTATCTTCCCCCACCCTAGCTACGCCACTGCCCAGTACTGCATGTGGTTCTTTAGGCTAGTATCTGTTTTAGTTTACGTTTTTGTTGAACTTTTCTCATGAATCTCGTTCAACTTTTAACCTTTGCAGAATGTCGTTCTAGTATCTATTTCTATAAGTGTCTATTAATGATGTGACCTAAAATAGTAACAGTTTGAAACAAAGTAAAATAGAAACATATGATTTCTACTATAGGTTGAAGAAAATCGAATGCAGCTAAGTGCATGATCAAATTATTAAATCGCAGCGCTTATAATTATAGACTTCTCTTGAAAAAAAAAATCGTAAATTTTGGCCTCCGAGACGATATAAAAATTATGCTATGCTGTCCTCACCTACCAATCAGACATGTCTGTATTACGTAACGGATGTGTTCATTATTGGTGTAGATAAATATTTGCCATATATGTTTTTCAAAAAAAGTAAAAGAAGTGCCATAACCATTCCTGCATATTGTGTGTAAAGCTGACACTTTTCACGTCGTTTCCTATCATTTAGTGGCACGCCTGCAAGAAATATTGTCATTGCATCTGCGACCTCAGCGTTGTCGCTTTAAATTTGATTATAATTATCCGTTGTAGAGATTAGTTCAGAATTGTGTCTGCCTTTAGCTTTCAGAAACGAAACGATTTTGAAACGTTGCAATGTTAATTTTTGTTTTGAATCTTTGGTAGACTTAATTCAATAATTAATTATGCAAATTAAAAAAAAAACAATAGTCTGTAAATATTTTATCTCTAGTATTTTTTTTTTCCTTTTTTAGGCTTCATTACGCTTATTAATATATATATATATATATATATATATATATATATATATATATATATATATATATATATATTTGCTATTTGCCTCTGTAAAAAGTGATGATATCTTAATATTTTGATGCAAAAAAATAAATAAATAAAAATATTTTGTTATTAAATAGCGTTGACTTTAATTCATAAAATAAAACCCGGAGTCTGGCATGTGGGTCTTTAGAATTAGATCCACTTTAATAGAACTGGAGCAGTCAACTATGTATCCACTCCACAACAGAGGGGCCTCCACTAAATAGGGGAAATACAGCTCTTTTGCAGATTGTAGTGGTTAGTGTCCGCGTGTAGTGTTCTCGTAATATATCAATGCAGCTCCGGATTTACGGCAGTTCGTCTTTCCAGGGTTTTACCCTCCACAAAGTCAAAAATATATTTTTTTAAACTAAAATAGGCATATAAAATAAATTTTTTTAAAGATTGAATAGATGTTTAAATTTACAAGTACTATATCTTTCATCTAAAATATAGCAGGCTTTAGGATATTAATATTATTAATAATAAGTGGAAATTTATTAAACGTTTTGAAAAAGTGTAGGGGCACCACAAACGTTCTGCCCGGGGGCCACCGCATACTTAAATCCGGGCCTGTTGAAACTTTGCACAATTATTCATTTGCGAAGATGATACATTAATTAATATTTAAAAAAATTAACCAATTATTCAATTAATTACTGGTAATTCTTTTGTTAGATACCAACAAGAGAAATTAATCCTTCAGTATTCAGAAGATTCTCGTTGCGTGTCAGATGGTGGTACTGCTGCAGACCTGCCACATCACCAGAAAATTTCACAGTATACACTGTTAGAGGGACTGCAATGAATTTTGTTTCACTCTGGCTAACCTTGACGCCGGTAGTGCTAAAGAATGAATATTAGTTCCTTTCTAACATAATAATAATAAAATATGATTGAGATTTGCAAGGTTTCTTATAAATATTTATTTTTTATTTTATTTTAGATATAGTTTATATCTACGTGTGCAGTGACTTTATATATATATATATTATTTATTACGGTTCTTGCAATTTGTTTTTTCAAAAACGTCTTTTCGGTTGTGAAACTTTTTATTTACAAATATTAAATTTGTTACATTTAAAACTGTTATATTTAAACACTATCTATGTGGCAGTTATATCATTGAGGGACATTCAACTTCAACTCTGGTGGAGCGTCACGATACCACTCTGTCCAGGAACCATCGTAGATCGAACAATTTTCTTTACCCAGTAGGTAGTAAGCCAAGGCAAGGACACATGCTGTGGTACCTATGAAAGGGAAGTAAAAAAAATAACTTTTTCACATAAAATCAAATCAAATGAAAATATCAATTTCAATAAGCATTAAGATTTCATGGAGGAGGGGTAGCTGAGTGGTACAGCGCTTTGTTCTATTTCTTGTAAAGACTGGGATTTTCAGTTTCGGGATCTTTAGGGCGCCTCTGAGTGCACCCAGCTCTAATGGGTGCCTGACATTAGGTGGAAAAACGTAAAGGCGCCATGGCGTTGTGCTGGTCACGTGACACCCTCCACAACCTTCGACCACAGAAACAGATGACCTTTACGTCCACTACCCTATAGGTTGCAAAATCTGAACGGGGACCTTTACTTGACTTTAATGTAGAGTTGGGTTGTATAACATTGACGTTAAAGTTTCCAATCAACTTCTATTGGAACTGATTTGTTTGGTTTCTAACATCCTAAGAATGTTTGCCTCATGGCGTACCGTACATTTTAAGAATGAACATTTTGAAAACAAAATATTTTAATGTGGTAGCACTTAAGAAACAATGTAATAAGTGCGCGTTTTAATAATGTGAATGTTGAATGGGACGATAGAGTAAACTTACCTGAGCCACAACTAAACACAACAGGTTTGTTTAAATCAACTCCTGCTGACTCAAATACTTTCTTCAATTCCTCAGGACTTTTCATGGTTCGTTCCTTAACATTCATTGTGTTCATAAATGGAAGGTTGATTGTTTGAGGAATGCAGCCTGGTTTGGTATCTGTAAAGTACAGTTGATAACCCCATGAAAATGACAAACTCTTTGCTATTACATCGCAAAATAACAAGAACAAAAGTATATACATATACAAAAAACTATTAAAAAAAGCACCCCAAAATTTTTTTTTATTTTTTAGGAGATTATTATTTTAGCTATTTTACAACTAAAAATATCTTGGATTGAAATTGTTTATAATTCAAGATTAATAATGGACCTCATACACCAATCGTATTCAAACAACATTGAGTCACGTGCTTCCCTATCTCATCTATTCAAATTACGATCTAATTTAAATCAACAATGGTTATCACGTGACATTTTTCGCGTTGTTATTATCACGTGACCGTTCGTTTAGTAAGTCCATTGGTGATGTATTCACCAATTCAATTCCAGAAACGTTCATGTCAGTGTGATATTGTGATGGAATTTGATTCTAACAATAATGTGGGTCGGAGTTTGAGTGAATGGAAATAACATTGGATGATATGAAGTTGGCTAGACCATTTCGGTATTTTTAGGTGATTGGCTGTCGGTGGTGTAGCCTCTTGTAAATATGTTTAGACTACAAGTGTTATTTTGAAGTAATTTATGAATTTCGCAACAATATGCGCACCTTGATTCAGCGCGGTAAGTATGACTATTGGGAAGTCACCGGAATTGTGACCACTATGGAAGAGCCAACAGAACGTTGTACGAAAAGGGTTTTTTTTTCTCAATCTTTGGTGGTTAATAGGATAAACTAATAGAAGCACATCATCAAACTAGGTGGTTGTACAAAACTACAAGTCGGTACAAGATGTAAGGATGTGGGTCTGAGGAAAAAACTCAGGTTTAGCTCAACAAAGAACTGAAGAGTTCTGGGACGGTCGAAACCACAGTGCGAAGCCTATACTACAAGAGACCAGGCAGCCCAGAAATGTGTCAGTAGTGTTGCTCTAAGAGACAGAGAGGTAGAAACTGAACTAGTATAGGAGGGGGGACTAAACATACAACATTTGTGGCTTGAATAAAGAATTCACTAAATCTGTGTGAAAATAACTGTTTTTTTTTCAAAATAAGTGTATAATTAAATGGGGGGAGGAACAGCCCTGACCAACGTATGCGTATGATTGTGTGCTAATAGATTAAACCTGTTTGACTTGTGCAATGCCGAGTTCGTATAATCAAGCTAATTTTTTCCACTTATTTTAAACGTTTTACATTTTTTACCTAGTTTACAAAATTCCTCCTATTAGCTTTTAAACTCTTCACCGGTTCAAACTGGGTGACACCTGGAAACTGGACGGGTATTTCAAAAACGAATTTAACGATTTCCTAGTAATTTGATATTGATGTAGATCTTTGGGTATAGTTAATTTACTGTGTAGATCTTTGGGTATAGCTAATTTACTGTGTAGATCTTTGGGTATAGCTAATTTACCGCAAAGTAAAACGTCTGGTTTGACTTCTTTTTTTTTTCAAAATATAATCCTCTTAAAATTACATTTAATTATTTTGACCTGCTGACTAATGGCAAAAAAAAAGTAAACTTAAAATGTATGGCCATATTACGAGGTCCTAAGAGCTCATAAAGAGCTTTCTGCAGGAAGAGCACAAGGAAAAGAAGGCAAGGCAGATAGAGAAAGCGACAGGAAGACATCAAATACTGATCTGTCATTGAAACTCTAGTCAAGGCGAAAGACAGAGTGGAATGGAGAAAGACTGTCGACAGATCATGTTGGTGCCCCAACGGTCTAAGAGACTGTGGGATTTGTGAAGTATTTTGAACGCACTTTCAGCGAGTATTCCTGCACTCGATCTAAATGTTTCTTTGTATTCAGTAATGGGTTGAAAAACTTTACGCTGATACGCAACGTCTAATGCAGAAATTAGTAAGACTAATAAAAGAAATTGACTGTACAAGCACACTGGAAAGACTCCTTTCATTAGTGAAGCATTACAAGAAATAAGAAATTATAAAGGAGAAATAAAAAAGAAATATTATTCTGGGTTGTTGTTTTTTTCTATTCAAGAAATTGTGTTTAACTGTTAAATGTACACCTACCGTCTCTGGGTTCAGGGGCCACTCCTTTAAATCGACCTTCTGGTCGAGCGTCAACGACCTGAAACTCCGCACTTTTCAAATTGTTCATAATGTCAGCCATTTGTTTGATCATTTTGCTATTGAATTTGCCTTTGTATTGCCCTTTTGGAACAACTTGTATTTGATCAGTGACTGGGCCATTCTCTGCAATCCATTTGGGTAAACCTCCCTCTAGGATGGACACCTTCTCGTGACCCAACACACGGAAAGTCATCCAAACCCGCTGAGCAGAGAATAGAGGAAACTGGGCATTGTTATCGTAAACGATGACATGTGTATCATTGTTTATGCCCAAGTTGCTGACATACTCCTCAAAGACTTTGACAGAGGGCATCATATGAGGCAGGTTTCTAGACTTGTCGGCACATTCATCAATATCAAAGAAAAGAGCTCCAGGAATGTGTCCTTCTTGAAATTCTTTTATCGCATCTCTTTTGGCTTGTGGGACGTGCCAAGAACCATCTAGAATTCTATATGCTGACTTTCCTCCCTTCGAAACAAGTTCTTTTAACCAATTCACAGTCACGAGTGTTGGAAAATAGGATTTCTCCATCTCTGTTTTCAATATGGCTGAAAACCTTTTTTAAAGGAAATACAAGAGCAATTTTGTTTAATAATAATAAATTTTTATGCTTAGTTAAACATATGACTAATATATAGTATGATGTCAAACATTTTAAATATCTTTAATAAGTAGGACATTTAAGAAGGCTTTACAAAAACACATCGTGTAGAGCAGTGATTCCCAAAGTGGTCTATAGAGACCCCCAGGGGTCTACGAAGATCTCCAAGGGGTCTACAAAAGTGAAAAAATAAATTGGGGGTCTTTGAGATGTCCACGGGGGTCTATAAGATGTCCACGGGGGTCTATAAGATGTCCAGGGGGTCTACGATAACAGATTTCATCCAAGCAGATCGTTACTTATTTTCACCTTCCATTAATGTAAATATTTCCTACACTAATCTAAGAGTTGTACCCGAGTTCATCCTTTCAATATTTATCCTGCTGTTCAAACAAAAAATTATTATATTCAATTTCAAAGCTTATTTAAATAGCTTAATTTTGTCTACAAGTAACTAATATTTAGAAAAAAAAGAAAGAAATATAGAAGTACAGCATTAATTATTTAAAATTGGGATTCCTTCCTTGTCAGTTGCGCAAGTGACCTTTCTATGACGATATGAGACCAGTTACTTTGGAGGATCATCTGAGACAATGTCACCCTGACAAAAATTAAGATTTGAAAAACTTTCGAACACTCAAAGTTCAGAATAGACCCACAAAGTCTCTGTTCGACATCATATAGAGAAGATGATGGAAAACAGCAAAGGTCAAACATTGAATTTACCAGCCGTTTTACATATACCTACATCTGTTATTATTGAAAGAATTTCTTTAAGCGACAATACAGTTCAAGGTCGCTTTGGTGGCATGAGTTATAAAATTAAAAGCTTCTTATGTAAATCTTTGCAAAAGATAGAAATACACTTTGGTCTGACAAGGTGTAGCGCTGTGTGCTTACAAACTGTCTAATGGACACTCTTATCTCATCTCATCTATGACTGTGGTCCTTTCTATGTAACACCATTGTTAAGCCGATACTACTTTATGGAGCAGAGACCTGGAGAACCACCATCACCACCATGAAAAAAATCCAGGTATTCATCAATACCTGCCTGAGGAAGATTCTTATAATCCGCTGGCCAGACAAGATCTCAAATGAGGAACTGTGGCAAAGAACAAAGCAGTAGCCCATTGAAGTAGATTTCCTTCAGAGACGCTGGAGATGGATAGGTCACACCCTACGCAAGCCTGCATCAAGCATAACAAGGTGAGCCCTAACCTGGAACCTATAAGGAAAGAGGAAGAGGGGACGGCCCAGGAATACATGGCGCTAATAGTCACTGTCTCCTTATATTTCCTTAAGGTTGACCCACGAGACCTGGTTTATGCTCCAGTTACTCGCCTTCGCCCCTTTCCTGTTAATGAAAACAGTTCCGCAGATTCAATATTTGAGCCACACGTGAAAGATCAAGAAATACACGAGCAACTGACCTTTGCGAAACCTTTTACAATGATACTTAAGGCATATTAATTCATTAATTAATTAATATTTAATGTTGGAAAGACTACTTAATAGAACAACAAATTCGTATATGAAACACAATATCCGTAGTTGTGTAGTTTTAAATTACTTTTTTCACTCTTTAACTCATTACAGTTAGTCTACGAGACAAAAACGTTTGGGAACCACTGGTGTAGAGCTATTTCAAAATGTATCTTGTGGTCATAAAGAACTATGTAAAGTTGTTAGAGTAGCATACATGGATGCAGTTTTACAACTTGTTTATAAATGTAGTTCTATTAGGTAAGTATGTACAGTAGAACGTCGTTTATCCGAACGTTTATTATCCGGAGCGTCAAATATCCGGACCAGTTTTTTTTTTTTTTTTTATCAACCACATGTACTGTGATGCACATATACTGTATGAATACGTTTTCGAACAGGCAATGCTCAACAGTTGTTTCGCGCGAGGCGAAAAGTGACGGAAAAACCCAAGGTGAGGTAAAATTGCGACATTTGTCACCTATTTTGCTCGTTCTTCACGCACGTGTCCCGCATGTGATGATTTTCAATATTCGTATAGTGTCCGGTTGCATATACTGCATGGATCGCTTCGGTTTTCGGTTATCCGAACAATCGCTAATCCGAACGGTGTCCGGTCCCAATTGAGTCGGATAAACGACGTTCTACTGTAACTGCATGCATTTCGTGTCATAAGCTAAGTCAAAAAATATGCTAAAAAAGGAAAATAAATGTCAAGGTTTTAAACATGATGCTAGATTCAAAAAGCAATAACCAATAGTCATGTGCGGACTGGCTAAATGGGCGATAGGGCAAATGCCCCACCAGTACTTAATGGGCCCATGGGGCCGCCGAATATAATGATTAAATTAAAAATGTACAATTATTGAATAGAGAAACCTTGAGTTGAACATATTTTGGTATTAGAGATTATTGAAGAGCTCCTTACGGAAAAGGTTTCTCAATTATAACGAGTGTTTCTAGGCAAATCTTGCACTGAACAGGTTTACGTCCTGCAAAACATCGTCGAATAAAGCCTGGACTACCAACAAAGGATGTTTATCAGTTTTGTAGATTAAAAAAAAAGTTTGATTGCTCACTTTAAAAAATAGCAAGAGAATTAGGCATCTCGCTACAATGTGTCCAGATTCAGCGACATGTCTAATGCAAATCAATCGGCTGTGTCACAACAGATGGTGGAATTGTTCAACATCGACACGGATATGAGAGTAGGGTTTCTCTAATCTCTTTCGTGTAGCCATCGACGGTGTCATAAAAATAGATTAAACAGGCTGCATTCAGGTTCTTATGGTGCAAACCAAACCGAGATGGATTTCGCAGATGATAAAGCTTTACTTTGAAATACAATTAAATGTATACACGAGATGACGGATAAAGACGCCATCAAAGTTACGATTATTGGGTGCAGGTTACCCAGTACCCCGATCAACATTGGTCATAGAGATCTTGAACAAATAGAAACGTTCACCTATTTAGGCTTGTGTTATTGTAAGCAATGGAGGTGCATATCACGGTGTCGGGTTGGAAAGCAGGAGCTGACTATCAAAAAGTACGGCTTATATAAACAAACAAATCCAGTAGCCTGGAGATCAAAATCCCCCTATTCAATGCAATCATTGTCCCAAACGACCACTTACACTTCGAGACGTGGAAGGCTGAAAAGAGGCTGAGCAGTGATGGCTGTGAAGGATCCTACGAATAACAAACTGAGATAATGTTAGCAATAGTTAATCTTTTCACGCATAGGCATTCGCCGTCTAAGGGAAGTGGCGACTAAACGTCAATTGACGAATTTAGGAAATTTAGGCACCGCGTATTTACTGATATTTATGCACCGGATATTTAGGCACCCGGAAATTTAGGCACCCGGATATTTAGGCACCCGGAAATTTAGGCACCGGATAATTAGGCACTTTTTGACATGGCGGATAATTAGGCACCGGAAAATTAGGCACTCTTTAATAAGCGATCTTTGTTTTGAAAAAAAAATGTTAACGTATATTTTATCCTTAGGCTATGGGCTATCGGTGACGTTATAATAAATAGCAACTATAACGATTCTAACTAAAGAAAAGCTGACAAAATGGGAAAAATGACAATCATGAGATTGTGTGGAAAAAAAAAGAGTCATTATATAATATAGACATCACAGGATTCAGGGGAAGGGAGGTAGAGATGATTCTCCGCTCATTGCTTCCGTCCATCACCAACACCTAAGGCTGACTGGTGAGTTTTTTAAATTGATGATTATGCAAATTGTGTAAATATTTAGTTACTAATGTAAATACTTAGAATTAAAAAGTATTATAAAATATTTTTATTATGTCGGGGAGTGTTGGCGATAAATATAATCGCAATCGCCCTCTGCTTGTGGGAAAGGGAGGAGTCGTACTTTTAAAATGGGATGGGCGGGGTGGGGCGCACACACTCTCACTTAAATGAGAGAATTTCTCGCAGGTAGATGTAAACTAGGTCGTAAAGTTACGTAGTGAATCTAAAGGCTACACACTGGACTAAAGGGTATGGAAACACAAAGGTGTTACAATGGAAGTCTGGGGATTATATTTTAGAGGCCTTCCAAAAACTTGGGTAGACACATTTCTGTTAAAACCATCATAATAATAATTACAGTAATAAAAATAATAATAATATATAAGGGAAATGCAGATAGTTAAATTTCATAAGGCAGAGTGTGTGTGTGTGTGTGTGTTTAATAATGTGTGTATGAAACCTTTTTTGTCGTTTTTTTTTTCATTCTGAAGACCAACAAAACTTGTCTCTGGAACTGAACACAAAACTTGTCTCTGGAACTGAACACAAAACTTGTCTCTGGAACTGAACACAAAAGGAACGGGGAAATTATACCTTCTTGAAAGTTGTAGAAAATATGTTTGGTTTATGATAAAGAAGGCGGGGTTAAATTGGAACATCAACAATCTTCTATAAGCAGAATAAGTATTAATAAAAGATCAATATTCCAAAAAAAGGGTATTTAAATTTTTAACTCATCTGTCTTTTCCATAAACTTTTTTTTTACATTTTCAAAGCATTATATTTTATCGTAATTTCTAGTTGTTTTGCGATTTCCATTGCAATTAATATAAATATTATATTACATAAATTTACATATATATTCAATAAAAGTTAATTACCACATTTGAAGGACGTAACACACCTATACACTCACACAATAGATCTTCCTGAAGAGGTTACCCATTAACAATATAAAAGAAGGATTGTTGGTAATAGATATTAATGCTATTATAAAATATGTATGCTGCTTTAGTTTATCAACATATTTAATTCCTATAAGTCCCTCCTGCTCATTCCCATTCCCACTATAAGAATTTTCTCCAGACTTCCATTTTAGCAGTTATGTACAATGCTGTACCCTGCACTGTACTCCAGTATGTAGCCTTGAGTCTCATTACGTCATTTTTACGACCTAGTTCAACATCTACCAGCGACTAATCCTCTCCTTTTAGTGGGAGTGCGTAGAGGAGGAAGGGCTAAGGTCAGGAAGCAATGAGAGGAGAATCAACTCTACCTCCCTTTCCCTGAATCCTGTGAGGTCTATATTTTAGAATGACTATTAATCTGGAGTCATTTTTTCCACACATTCTCACGATTGTCATTTTGTTTTCCTCGTTTTTGTCAGCTTTCCTTTTATATCATGAAAATTCAGTAAGAATCGTTCTAATTGCTATTTTTTTGATAACGTCACCGATAGCCCATAGCCTAAGGATAACATATACGTTAACACTTTAAAACTACTTTCAAAATTAAGGTCGCTAATTAAAGAGTGCCTAATTATCCGGTGCCTAATTTTCCGCCTTGTCAAAAAGTGCCCAATTATCCGGTGCCTAATTATCCGGGTGCCTAAATTTCCGGGTGCCTAAATATCCGGTGACTAAATATCCGGTGACTAAATATCCGGTGCCTAAATTTCCAGATACCCAATTGACATTTGTGAGACATAGCATTAAACAAGACGAAACACGTTTACCAAAGTCAGCCTTAACACGAAAGCCGAAAAGAGGAACGCAAGAACATGTCCCTCCATGTCTAAGTGTATGTGTTTCTCAACATTTAAAATAAATGTTACGTTCGCCACTCAAATGTCAGAATAGATGTTTGGAAGAGCGCCTTAAGCTCATTCAAAGTTGTCCTGGAAGAAGCCCCTGTCGCAAAGCGTTTTTTTTTCTACATTTCTGAGCTTCAGAAACTCTTTCTCCTGGCGTCTACAAAGCATTATTTTTCTCATAATAAGAAGATTACAAGTGAAATAAATTTAATTAAGAAAGTTTGGGATATGTTAATACTTAACTATGAGAGACATTCGATGTAGTAATTTTTATTTTTAGAATTTGAATTTTGTAAAGGTGCATTTTTCCCATTTGGGTGTCACCTCCTTGTGGGTGTCACCCGGTGCGGCCCCGAGTTTGAATCCTGCCCGTCGCCATTCCAATACGTCCAGCTGGAGGTTTGAGTTAGGATGTTTAATTATCTCCTATTCGGACAAAGCATCCCAAACATAGTAGAATAAACATCATTTGTTTTTCGAATGAATATAATAGCCAGTCAAGTTTGTACCCGTTTGCTGTGCTTCTGTTAAGCAATATACAATCAGCGATCAACAAAAACATACGGCTTACATTTCCAGGTATAGACTTCTCATTTGTGTGAATATAGGCCCACTATTATAGATCATGATAGGACGAACAAAGTTTTCGATACATTAGCAAATTTTAGTTAATGATTTCAGCGACAGGTACTATTGGATGCTCGCAATATGCGGGACGGATTGTATGATAATTGTCACAAACCGCTGTGAGCCCACACCCGTTTGTGTGTGTGTAGCAGAACACCGGGTCAGAGCCAAGGCTTTGTATCTTCAATGATGCATGTAGACGTAACCACTGAGGTTATGCGTCACTGATGATGCAAGGGGACGTAACCACTGTGTTGCTGTGTAGTCCACGTGTGAGGGATTTTGCGCTTGAAACGAAGGCACAGTTAGCGTGAGTTTTGTAGAGCGGACGGTCGCATTTCCCGCTTCTGTTTGTCTTCCTAGGAGAAAACTTTAGTGAAATCTAACGATCATAGTCATTAGAGATCTTAGTTTAGTCGCAAGTTTTGTTGATGTGCCTGTATGTAAACGTTTTATTTGGAAGATTCTATATTGTGTGTAAATAAAGTGATACGCCTACGTTTTTCTAACTATATTCAGGTGTTTTGTTTTATATCTTAATTATATAGACTAACACCAAAATCGCGACAGGGCTAAAGCCACCAAAGTTCCAGCGTCAACAGTCGGGCCTCCAGAATCACCCTAGACCACGACCAGTTCAAGCAGGCGCCAGCACACTGCTAGCGTCTTGTGACAATAATGCCGATTTGACACCCTGTCCGTCTTTGTCCATAGCCCCTAATGTGTAGGTAATATGTTCTCGCAAGTTGAAATTTTGCTTTATTCAAATTATCTGAGAAAAAAAAAAGCCACAGTTGACAACACGCACATTTTTTTTAAATATTTTTTTTTCAAAGGCCTTAAAATTGCCAACGCGTGTTTCACCTTTCAGTAGGCCTACAGAATACATTATTGTAAAAGTATAAGCCTTAACAATTATTTCTATATCTTACTAAGTCATTATAAATTATTTTTAACCATGTAGATCTAACCAGACTATTGGATATGCCGATATTGTGGCTAGATCTAGGTTTAGCCTATTTAGCCTCTTTTCTTTTGAAACTAAATGCAGGCCTACTAAATCAGTAAATGAGACTAAATTAATTAATTAAAAAGAATGTTACCTGGACGGGTTATAGAGGTTGACACGTCTGTTGGAGACGAGAATGATCTGTTTTATCTGATCATAAACTGACGTAGGCCTACCAGACGTGATAATTCATACTACGATAGTCACGTATTTTTGCTATATACAACAGTGGTTCTCAAAATCACGGTCTAGATGTTATTGCATTAATAGGCTATAGGGCTAAAACTGAAACTCAAGAAACAGTAAAAATTAAGTGCTTCGACATGCATGTTAGAATTTCTTCAATCATACCCTGAAATTGTTCATTTTACTTTGTTCATTTGTTTTGCAAACTCTGTCCTAGGAGAATTTTTTTTTTAATTAGCATTAGGCCCCTATTGGCTACTATGGAGACGCTTGGGGGCACGAGCAAGATAGTATCAATATCAACTGTATTTAAATTCTCGCCCCCTCCCCAACCAAAAAAAAAAGTTATAAAACATTTCATGAACATAAACCTCTAGGCCTAGCTGGCCGCTACATCCTCATTTCCAGCTTCCTTACACAATAACAACATTTGCAAAGAAACAGCATTTATATACAGACATATATATTATTTATTTTAAATTATTTACAAATAAATTGTAATGCTGAATTTAGTCCAAAAATAAAATGTTCAAATAAAAAAAAACAACTGTAAAATCTGTTGATGTGGGGAAAAAATGGCAAGTAAAAACTGTAAGAAAACTAAGCAAAGAGAAAAAAAAAAACATAATTATTATCTTCTTATCTTATATAATACAGACGTTACTTCAAAAAAGATGATTACTACGATAGTCACGTTGTAAACCATTTAACTACTCGACACTTTATCTTTTTAAAAATCTAATTGTATATAACATAGATCTGGTCTAGATTCAGATCTATAATCTGCTCGGTCATTTGTCTCCTAAACTGAGAGTCGCCGAATTCGACGTTAACTGAGCCATGACCTACCACGGGGTCATGGCCGAGCGCTAAGGGACGTGATTGAGTTAATGTTTGTCTGGAGTAGTCTATATGCATTTGTATTTTCTTTCACTCATCGCGGTGTTATGGGCCCAGTGATTGCATTCTGCTGCTGTGCTGCACATATTTTATTTTATAACAGTTGTTATTACATCTGGCCTTTTAAATATATCCATTTCTATTTCATTATTTCCTCTTTATTCTGCCCCTGTATCTATGGGCTTTAAACTGTATCTAGCCAGTTTACTTATATTCATAAGCAGTGCTTTAAAAAAAGTAGTGCCAATACTCAATGATGGATTATCGAACTTTGAACTAATAATAAATTAATGTTAAAATACATTCATAAGTACATTACGAGTAAAAGACCTTGTTCACAATTATTGATCTACATGAGAGTTTAATAATGATATAACAATCTGGCTGGAGATAATAACAATGTCAAAGGATAACAAATTTAACAGTCTTGGCAAGTCGAGTTATTTTCAATTATTGATTTAATTGAAAAGATTCATACAATTGTTGTTGTTTTTTTCTACCTACAGAAGCAAGAAGAAGAACATTTTAAATTTTTACGGAAACCCCCCCCCCCCCACACACACACACACTAAATATTGTGTTAAAAATAAATAGTTCTATTTCAAGCTCGGAGAATTTCAGCTTCTCCTAAAACACCAGGTGATGGTAGACTTGGAATTTAAATTTGGAAAATATATAGATCGTCCATCGTGGTTCGATGATGACCACTTTGTCATCCAGGGGGCTGAGGGGTTTGCACTGGGGTTTTATGCCTCCTCATGTGGCTGGTGAGACCTATGTGAGCCCGGAATGTTCGGCCGCACACTGGGCAGGTTATTCCAGCAGGAGCTAGTGTCGTTTGCCTTGCTTTTCTTCTCTGGCGTTTTTCTTCTGCCAGCGTTGTTCTCATTTCCTCAGCACCAGTTTTCACAGCGCGACGTCATGATGCTCTGTCATGTGCCTCTGTCTCCCAGGTGCCTGGGTCTATGCCGAACGCATTCAGAGAAGCTTTGAGGGTGTCCCTGAAGCGCTTTCTTTGACCACCTTGCGAGCGCTTTCCTTCGCTTAGTTGGCCATACAAGAGTCGTTTGGGGATGCGGTGGACTTCCATTCTGCAGACGTGCCCTGCCCATTGCAGCTGGGAATGCATCAGGATTGTGTGAAATTTAGAAAATAAAAGTAACACAAAGCATACAGACAAGGATGCACTCTTTGGTTTGCTCAGACCTTTTCAAATTTCTAATCTAAACGATCGTCTAAATGGTTGGGTTTTTTTAAATTCTATTTCAACTTTGAAGATCTCTCTTTCCCAAACCATTCAAATTATTATGATTAAGTTTTTTCAATTAGGCCCATTATCTCTTGTCGACCCTTTAACATATTTCGCTTTCAAAGTTTCATTTACACTGTAATATAAATGCAAATCAAATTGTTAAATATGTAACCTATTTTATCGAATGATATTATCTATTATGATATTATATAGTCGCTGTGTAAAATTCTCCATTAAAGAGCTCATTAATTCATGGATTATTTTAAAAGCATATTGGGCGCAGATACATGCGTACCAAACAGCGGGAACTGTGGTTCAAGTTGAGCACCACTGGTTTAATATAGACTGTGTTGAATGGGGTACAGTTCCAGATGTAGATAATTGGCTTTGTATTGCGAGTAGATATTAACAAAATGTGTTTGTCATCTGTTACTTAAAACTTTTACAAATTACCAGTACCGAATTCCTATCTGAGCTACTTAGTGGAATGTTTACGAAGTAGTAGACACAAGTACATCCAGGAACGAATACTAACTACTGTATTTGAAAAGTAAACTAAAATGTGTATATTTTGCTACTTTGTTAATCTCATTATTGTTGTTAGCTGGTAGACAGCTCGATTCACATTTAGGCTACCCAATGTCTTTCAATCTGTCAAGACAACGCACTCTCAAGCGTTCACTTTCTTCTGAAGCACATGGTACACATGATTTCATTATTGAATACACTGTGGGGAGGGGGGGGGGCAGGTGATAATGTTACAGTTGTTTTATTTCACTGTTCAATTCACGGGTTTTATCTAGATTTTTTGAATATACATTCGGACTCCAGATCTAGATAATTGGCAGTACTTATTTTCATTTCTCCGTATTTCTTTTTAGATTTGATCATTTTTGGTTATTGATTGTTATGTCAATATTGTTACATTCCGACTACATCTATTTTTGGCGTATTTTATTTTTAATACTAATTATGTAATTGTAATACTGACATGTAAACAAGACCGTTCTCTGAATTTGGCAGGAATTTGGGCTACTAAAACTCAAATGAAATGAGTACATTTTTCGGTACAATGGACCGTTTACACAACTTTTTATTCACAGAGAAGTCCGGCAGAACGTCTTCAACAAAATAGCCGGAACTTGGTTAAAACCCGGTTGAGCGACAACGAAACTGGCAATATGTCTCACTAGGGGTTTCGGCCCCCCTATTAACTGAAATAAAGGACGCGCAAAAACAAGGAATGTTAATTTGAGACTGCACTCAAACTGAAAACATTAAAAACATTCTTAACTGCTAGTCGGGAGAATATCGCTGAATTTAGTTAGACCTTTGTTCAGATCTGGGGATTAATGTAAAGACGTATTGGCCACAAGAAAAAGATGCTAACTCTGTATTAACTGACGTGAAAGAGCTACGAAAGGAAATTTATTCTTTCATTGATTGTTCAAGAAAAAGTCATGATGTGCCAGATGCACTTGAATTTTTGTTGCATTTCTCAATTCTTGGATCCTTAGATCAACATCAAAGCTTGATAACTATCGACAAAAGCAAATACGTTTTTCTTCAGAAACTTCTGAACCATGGACCTGTTGAGTGTCATGCAGTCAGCAAAACGTCCAGCTTTTCCCAAACTAATGTCATATCCCCAAAAAAGAGTTGGGTGGATTCAAGTCTGCATTCAAAATCCAGAAACTTATAATTGCAATCTTCACTGGGATTGTAACCTGGGAACCTTTGGTTTAGAAGTCAAGCGCCTTACCACTGACAAACTCCATGTCGAACGCCGACTGAAATCTTTTTTAGCTTCCCACCGATCCTACCACCCTCTGTACGTGACAGAGGTTATACTGTTTTAAATCCGAGCAGGGTAT
>JAZGLO010005859.1:0-33606 GCA_036873155.1 Biomphalaria sudanica
TCAGACTTGAGTGGCCAGTTAGAACGTTGAGTTTCAGTAATGATGGGAAGATGCTAGCTTCCGCCTCAGAGGATCTAGTCATAGACATTGCTGAAGTAGAAACTGGTTAGTCCTTAAATAGACAGAATAATTTAGTTAGTTTAATTAGTTTACCCAGACAATGCTTTTATGTTCCACCCTTGCTTACTGTGATTTCAATGTTAGACCAATAAATAATTCCTATTTTATCCATTCAATATTAATAAAGGAAATGGCTATTTATAAGTGTGGAAAATCAAATCTATAGGGCAATGATTATTTTAAAAATCATTTATTAGATAAGTGACAAAAATTTTTTTTTAGTCCTATAAATTCTGGATTTTTCTTATGAACCAGAAGTTAAATATGAAATTTGTTTTCTTCTTCTTCTAGCCAGCTTTATTGCTGCTGAGCTGTGAGCTCTTTTGCAGATTGTGCCAAGGAAAAAAAGTGTACTGTTTTCTTCATTTGTTCGGCACTGCCGTACAGGGTGTTGGTTATGTTGGGCTGTAGTGGAAGTAGGGTCTGCTTAAGGTGGATTAGGGAGGGGCATTCAAAGAGGGTATGGTTTACGGTTTCAAAGGGGTAGGCACAGTGTCTGCAAAGGGGTAGTTGTGTGGAGTTTATTTTGTTTAGGTGGTAATTTAATAGTGTTGTGTGTCCTGTTCTTAGTTGGAAGATTGTAGATTGTTCTTTGCGGGGGAGGAAGTTAATACTGTCCAGTTTGTTAGGCGTAGTCATTTCTTTGTACATGGCTCTGCCTGTGTTTCCTGATGCCCATTGGTTGAGCCACTCCTCTTTGTGATTGTTGACTAACATTGACCTTAGGGTGAGGTAGTTAACAGGTCTATCTGGTTGTTCCATAGATGAACCTGCCTTTGATAGCTTATCTGCCTTTTCATTTCCCACGATGCCAATGTGTCCAGGGATCCACTGTAGTGTGATATTGATATTTAATTTTGATATCATCTGATGGATTATCACAATGAGTGTTGTCAACTCTCTTGGGCTGTTTGAGGTGCTGCTGTTAAGTGCTTGCAGAGTAGATTGGGAGTCTGTAAAGACAACAATATCTGATGGTGGTTGTACTCCTTCATATAATTTGTTTTCCACTGTCTGTAGTGCTATGGTAATTGCCTCAATTTCGGCTTGGAAGTTTGAGCAGTAATCTTCACAGGGTGCGCTTATCTCAAAGTGTTTATTTTTAGGGAAGACCAGGAAGGCACCAAGACCAGCATTGATGGTAGCTTTGAAAGCCGATCCGTCTGTATAAATATGGATAGCTGTTTTTTTTAAAGCTTTCAATTGTTTCAAGCGTGCCTACTTTGAGCTCCAGTTGATTAGATTCTTTTGTTAAGGTGTTATTTAGTAAATGTGTTTTGATGGTTGGTTGCTTGTAGTTTAGTCCGGGTGTAATGTTTGAAAATCTGGTAATTTTTTCTCTGTTATTGGGTTGGTGGTGTTTTAGGGCTAGTTCGTCAGTAAGTTGGATCAGAGTCCTTTGCTTTTTTTTGGTTGTGTTTCCTTTTTTCTCTGTGTTAGTAATTTATTTGGAGGATCGTCCTCCAACCTTCTGTATCTCTCAATAGCTTCTAATGCTGCTCTGTTGCGCCTTAACTTAAGAGGTTCAATATTGGAGTCTATTTCACAGGCTGCTGTGGGAGTAGTTCTCATACCTCCACTAATTAGCCGTAAGGCTTGGTTTTGGATTGTATCTAATGATGATTGATAGGTTTTGTTGGCAGCTACTTGTATGGAGAGACAGTTATCCATTACAGATCTGACATATCCAGTGTATAACTGTCTTAAGGTTTTCTTTTCAGCTCCCCAGGATGTTCCTGCTAGGTGCTTTATTATGTTTAATCTTTGTGATGCCTTTTCTTTTAAATCTGCCATAAAGTGTTTTAGAGACAGTCTTTGGTCTAGTTTTACACCAAGATATGTTGGATTTTCTTCTTTATTTATTGGCTGAGAGTCAATTTTTAGGATGTAGTTTCTTTTTGCTGTTTTGTTGCTGTGGCTAAAGATTGAATAAACTGACTTTTCTTTGTTTATTTCCATCTTCCATAATTTTGAATATGTGGAAAGAGTTGTGAGGGCTCTATTTAGTTTGGATCTAGTCAGCACTGGATATTTCTCTGTAGTTCAAATTAAAAGGTCGTCTGCATAAAGTGCCTTATTGACCAAAATGAGGTCCGGGAGGTCGTTCATAAAGATTAGAAAGAGAGTGCAGCTAAGGGCTGAACCTTGTGGTAGTCCTTCTTCCAAACTTTTTTTTACTAGAGATGGCACCTTCGAATCGGGTTTGGATGGTTCTGTTTTTTAAGAATGCCCTGATCCAGCTGTACATTTTTCCATGGATGCCCATTTTTTTCATCTTCAAAAATAGACCTTTTCTCCACACTCTATCATAGGCTTGCTGCAAATCTATAAATACTGCTGTAGTGTGCTTGTTTTCATGAAACCCTTCTACTGTGTCCTAGATAAAACGAAAGAGGTGGTCTTCTGTTCTACTTGCTTTCCTGAAGCCAGCTTGTGCATTGTGGAGTGAGCAAGTACTTTCTAGCCACCAATAAAGTCGGTTATTGATCTTTTTTCCTGCCATTTTGCCAAATGTTGGATGTTAGAGATATTGGTCTATAACATTTATGGTCTCCAGGTGGTTTAATTTTCTTTCAAATGGGTATTATGTTTGCGGTTCTCCATTCCTGTGGTACGTTTCCAGTTCTCCATGTATGGTGGATAAAGTTAAGTATACAGTTTTGGGCCTGTGGTCCTAGTCCCCGGATCATTTCATTTGTTATTTTATCGGGTCCAGGGGATTTTCTTGACTTGAGGCTTTTTAGGACAGTATTGAGCTCATGTAGAGTGAAGGGACAGTTGACTGTTGGAGCTTTTTCTTCTTTCTTTAAGATATTACTGAAGGCCTGGTCCAGTTGTTTTCTTGGCTTTGACTTGTTAATGCTGGCAAAATATTTATTGAAGGTTTCAGCCTTTTTAAGGTTTTCTGTTATTATGTCGTCAGTGCCTTTTATAGGTTGGGGGTTTGTTATTTGTTTTTTTCCTGCTAGCTGGTGCAGAAGGGTCCAGGCCTTTCGACCATCCTTGTTTAGATCTAGTTGTTCGCATGTTGTGGTCCACTTTTTCTTTTTTTCTGTTTTAACTTTGTATCTTATAAGCCCTGTCAATTTGTTGTACGTTGTCTTGTTCTCTCTAGTAGGGTTTTTTTCTACCGTCTTCCTGACCATGTTTCTTTCTTTTACTAATTTATCTAATTCAGGTGTCCAAAAAGGTTTGTATTTCTTAACTTGGCCTCGAGGGATGTGTTTTTTTGTTGCTTGTAATATGTTGGAGACTATAGTTGTGTAGGATGAGTTGACGTCTGTCTCAATTATGCTTGATAGTCTTGTGTCTGTTTCTTGTGAAAAAGCTGCCTAGTTAGCTTTTTTATAGTTCCATCTAGTTGTTTTGCTGGATTGGTATCTACCTGGCGTTCCAATATTGAGGATTATAGGCCTGTGGTCACTACCTATGTCTTCAAGTACTGTTATTTTAGAAGAGTCAGTAATGTCTGTAGAGATAAAAGTTAAGTCAGGTCTGCTAGTTGTGTTGTGTGCTCTGTGTAGGAAAGTTGTAGGTGAAGTTTTGTTTTGCACAAGTTGTAGGTTAGAGGCATTTGTTACATCCTCTGAAATTTGTTTTAAAAATACACTAAATGTAAAAAAATGTTCTAGTAAATGGGGAAAAATAATGGAGCCAATCTGAAATATAAAACTATTTCTATGCATTTGAAGATTTAAATCCACATTCAAATGCTGATTCTTTCTCTCGCTAGAACTACTTGGCTTTTGCTTACTCATTTTTAAATGCTTATAGAGAAGTATATACCAACACTGTTGAAATTTTGAGTCCCCAAATATTTCAAGTGACTTTGATATTCTGACAGATACCATGACTTTGACTACCCATAGCTCCAACTGCTGAGAGATACCATGACTTTGACTACCCATAGCACCACCTGCTGACAGATACCATGACTTTGACTACCCATAGCTCCACCTGCTTAAAGATACCATGACTTTCACTACCCATAGCACCACCTGCTGACAGATACCATGACTTTGACTACCCATAGCTCCACCTGCTTAAAGATACCATGACTTTCACTACCCATAGCACCACCTGCTGACAGATATCATGACTTTGACTACCCATGGCACCACCTGCTGTCAGATACCATGACTTTGACTACCCATGGCACCACCTGCTGACAGATACCATGACTATGACTACCCATAGCTCCACCTGCTGAGAGATACCATGACTTTGACTACCCATAGCTCCAACTGCTGAGAGATACCATGACTTTGACTACCCATAGCTCCACCTGCTGACAGATACCATGACTTTGACTACCCATAGCACCACCTGCTCAGATATCATGACTTTGACTACATAGCACCACCTGCTGACAGATACCATGACTCTGACTACCCATAGCACCACCTGCTGACAGATATCATGACTTTGACTACCCATAGCACCACCTGCTGACAGATATCATGACTCTGACTACTCATAGCTCCACCTGCTGCTGGCCAATTTTTGTAAATTGTAAATATAGGAACTTTTACCATTACATTAGATTGATAATGATCCTTAGAAAAAAAACAAAATCAAGTGAAATACCAATCCCAAAACAGCAGAAATTAATATTTTTTTAAATTGCTTTTTTTGTAGCATATCTCTCATGCTCTAGCATTCTACTTGTAAAATAATAAAGTGGAGAAACCTTATACAAGACTTGATTAGGTCAGAACAAGACAAGTGACAAAGATTAGATTGATAATGATTCTTTAAATGACACAAATGAAACTCCAGAACAACACTTTTTTTTTTTGTCTTGAATTTTTTTGGTATAGCATATCTCTCATGCAATAGCATACTTATTGTAGAAGGACTACACAAATAAAGCAGAGAAACCCAATACAAGTTTTATTAAGCTAGAGCACCACAGCTGACGAAGAAAGCAGTACACAATGTCAATGGTGTGAACAGATTCTCATAATGTTACCTAAACATAAACAAAACAGTCAATGATATCACCACATTCAATGCATTCCAGTCCAATCTCATTTGTTGACTTGTGCAGGGAGGGGTGTTTGAGAAGCTTCTGTGCTGACGTATCTCTCAATTGTCCAATAAAAACTTGAAGACCAAATACAGTTTCAAAGTGTTAGCTCCCTTGCTAGGTAGTCGTGTCTGCCATTCACCCATGCCATACCACATTTACAGAATACATTTCACTGCGGTGATCTTTGGAGTTCTGCATTTATAACAAAAACAGTGGTGTAGCTAGGAATGGGGGGAGGGCCAATCTGAAAATCTCCCTGCCCACCCCCCACCCCCAAATGAGGTCCCCAAATGAGACTTTTTTTTTTGGCATTTAATATTAAATATTACGCAAAATGCAGGGCCCCAAAGAGGTCAAGCCCCAGGCCCTCAAATGATGGCGAATTCCTAGCTATGTATAAATATTCTATATTTATTTAATTATAAGGGGGAAACTGCTGTGTCAGAGACAGCATTGGTGAACCATAGTCATTCTATGGTTGAAAGTGGCAACATGTATGAAGTGCTACAAAATAAGCCATTGAAGTTTTTCAATGCTTTAAATCTTGATTTCCCTTTCTATCTCTGAGGTTATAGTTCTCGTTTTAAACAAACAAAACACAATTATTTCTACTCTACAGTCTTGTTTCTGTTGTGTTTATTTTGACCTTTAAAAAAAAGAAATACCAATAAATATTATCTTTTATTGTTTCAGGTGAAAAACTTCATCAAATCACCTGCGACTCACCAACTTTCACTGTGGCCTGGCATCCAAAAAGGCATCTTTTAGCCTATGCTTGTGACGACAGGCGAGACAGGGATGCCGGGATTGTCCGTGTATTTGGTTTCCCATCAGACACGTGACCTGGTTGTGGCACACCCACAATGTACATAAATGTATTACTGCAGCTGTATGTGACTTTGCTTGAGAGATTCTTGTAACTGGAAATAAGGACTCAATTAAAATGCTCAAGTCATACCAAATGAGGCTTGTAAATGGATGTAAAATCAAGAGACAGTGTCAGAAGGTGTAACTGGATAACTTGTTGGCAATGTTCTTGTGGTAAATCCAAAAATCTTTGATCTCCTGTGTGCGATAGAACTGTTAATTTCTATAAACCAGTGAGAGATCAGAGTAATCAATATCATTGTTAATTGTAATGTTTCAAATTAAAGCCTAATGTACACAGAATATTTTAATTACTATTTGTTTTATGGACTTCATTATATTGCAATGTTTTTAAAATAAAATGTTGTTGTTGTTTTTTTATGTGACAATTGTCTGTCCTTTTGTGTTTAGTTGCTAACATTTAAGCAAATTTATTTTATTGAAATTGTATGCACTTAAAGCTATTTACCAAAATTAATTTTTAGTTTTCAACTTTTAAATTATCTTATAAAATACAGACATTACGTTGCCAGATAATACTGGTAACAAAAAAAGAATTATGTGAAAATAAGTTGTTAAAAAAACGTATATGTTGGTAAAATTTAAAGCAATTCTACCTGATATTTAAGTATGAAATGGCTCCCCTCTGGCAAGGTATACCTTCAGACTTGCCAAACCTAAACCCTGCTCAGTGTTCTAACCTGCTCATTTGGAGAAGATTTGGACTGAACTGTAGTAAACATTGTTATATATAAAACAAAACAATAGAAACATTGGATGTAGAAAACTCACGTTAAAATATTGACTTTTAAATGCAGTACGGGACTAGTCCTTTATACATTGCTTTTATGTTTTCATGTCCAGTGCTTTTTTTTAACTCCCAACCATCTGTGTCAATTTTAAAGTCTTTTTTTTTTGTTGTAATGTGTACATTAAATCATTGTATCCTAAAGATGGGGTGAAATTATTAATAAAAATGAATGAAGGTGCTATAGTTCAATCAATACTATAAGCGCGAAACAGCCATATGATGTCGTGAGTGTGCATGTGTTAATAATACTAGGACTATCTTTTCCCCTTTAGACATAGATGTCAGGTTTAGGAGTTATTTGAGTTGTTAACTCGCTGTACACAATTAAAGTCCCGGGGTTCAACCTGACAAGAACATCACTCACACACAGTCGTACATACAGTAACCAACTATGTGGATAGTTTAAATAACAACAAAAATAAACGAATTTAATTGTATGAAACTGATATATGTACAATGAAAGTGATAAAATGATGACACTCAACGCCGTCGATGATCGCCAATCTGACAATGACACTCAAGACTGTAGTATAAATATATATATTTCTAAGACGACAACCAACGCCCACACTGGCGTAGGATCAAGCTCAGTACCTACAACCCCAACACTGGCACTCTATAAAGGAAATAAACACAAAACTCAACTTAGCTTGTTCCTCTTCCTTCAACTTCTCCTAATGCTCAAACCTAGCCTCTTCCTCTGCCTTCGCCTCTTTCTTCAACTTCTCCTAATGCTCAAACCTAGCCTCTTCCTCTGCCTTCGCCTCTTTCTTCAACTTCTCCTGATGCTCAAACCTAGCCTCTTCCTCTGCCTTCGCCTCTTTCTTCAACTTCTCCTGATGCTCAAACCTAGCCTCTTCCTCTGCCTTCGCCTCTTTCTTCAACTTCTCCTAATGCTCAAACCTAGCCTCTTCCTCTGCCTTCGCCTCTTTCTTCAACTTCTCCTAATGCTCAAACCTAGCATCTTCCTCTGCCTTCGCCTCTTTCTTCAACTTCTAATGCTCAAACCTAGCCTCTGCCTTCGCCTCTTTCTTCAACTTCTCCTGATGCTCAAACCTAGCCCTGTTCCTCTGCCTTCGCCTCTTTCTTCAACTTCTCCTAATGCTCAAACCTAGCCTCTTCCTCTGCCTTCGCCTCTTTCTTCAACTTCTCCTAATGCTCAAACCTAGCCTCTTCCTCTGCCTTCGCCTCTTTCTTCAACTTCTCCTAATGCTCAAACCTAGCCTCTTCCTCTGCCTTCGCCTCTTTCTTCAACTTCTCCTAATGCTCAAACCTAGCCTCTTCCTCTGCCTTCGCCTCTTTCTTCAACTTCTCCTAATGCTCAAACCTAGCCTCTTCCTCTGCCTTCGCCTCTTTCTTCAACTTCTCCTGATGCTCAAACCTAGCCTCTTCCTCTGCCTTCGCCTCTTTCTTCAACTTCTCCTAATGCTCAAACCTAGCCTCTTCCTCTGCCTTCGCCTCTTTCTTCAACTTCTCCTAATGCTCAAACCTAGCCTCTTCCTCTGCCTTCGCCTCTTTCTTCAACTTCTCCTAATGCTCAAACCTAGCCTCTTCCTCTGCCTTCGCCTCTTTTTTCAACTTCTCCTAATGCTCAAACCTAGCCTCTTCCTCTGCCTTCGCCTCTTTCTTCAACTTCTCCTAATGCTCAAACCTAGCCTCTTCCTCTGCCTTCGCCTCTTTCTTCAACTTCTCCTGATGCTCAAACCTAGCCTCTTCCTCTGCCTTCGCCTCTTTCTTCAACTTCTCCTAATGCTCAAACCTAGCCTCTTCCTCTGCCTTCGCCTCGTTCTTCAACTTCTCCTAATGCTCAAACCTAGCCTCTTCCTCTGCCTTCGCCTCTTTCTTCAACTTCTCCTAATGCTCAAACCTAGCCTCTTCCTCTGCCTTCGCCTCTTTCTTCAACTTCTCCTGATGCTCAAACCTAGCCTCTTCCTCTGCCTTCGCCTCTTTCTTCAACTTCTCCTGATGCTTAAACCTAGCCCTGTTCCTCTGCCTTTGCCTCTTTCTACAACTTCTCCTGATGCTCAAACCTAGCCTCTTCCTCTGCCTTCGCCTCTTTCTTCAACTTCTCCTAATGCTCAAACCTAGCCTCTTCCTCTGCCTTCGCCTCTTTCTTCAACTTCTCCTAATGCTCAAACCTAGCCTCTTCCTCTGCCTTCGCCTCTTTCTTCAACTTCTCCTGATGCTTAAACCTAGCCCTGTTCCTCTGCCTTCGCCTCTTTCTTCAACTTCTCCTGATGCTCAAACCTAGCCTCTTCCTCTGCCTTCGCCTCTTTTTTCAACTTCTCCTAATGCTCAAACCTAGCCTCTTCCTCTGCCTTCGCCTCTTTCTTCAACTTCTCCTGATGCTTAAACCTAGCCCTGTTCCTCTGCCTTTGCCTCTTTCTTCAACTTCTCCTGATGCTCAAACCTAGCCTCTTTCTCTGCCTTCGCCTCTTTCTTCAACTTCTCCTAATGCTCAAACCTAGCCTCTTCCTCTGCCTTCGCCTCTTTCTTCAACTTCTCCTAATGCTCAAACCTAGCCTCTTCCTCTGCCTTCGCCTCTTTCTTCAACTTCTCCTAATGCTCAAACCTAGCCTCTTCCTCTGCCTTCGCCTCTTTCTTCAACTTCTAATGCTCAAACCTAGCCTCTTCCTCTGCCTTCGCCTCTTTCTTCAACTTCTCCTGATGCTTAAACCTAGCCCTGTTCCTATGCCTTCGCCTCTTTCTTCAACTTCTCCTGATGCTTAAACCTAGACCTGTTCCTCTGCCTTCGCCTCTTTCTTCAACTTCTCCTAATGCTCAAACCTAGCCTCTTCCTCTGCCTTTGCCTCTTTCTTCAACTTCTCCTGATGCTCAAACCTAGCCTCTTCCTCTGCCTTCGCCTCTTTTTTCAACTTCTCCTAATGCTCAAACCTAGCCTCTTCCTCTGCCTTCGCCTCTAACTTCAACTTCTCCTAATGCTCAAACCTAGCCTCTTCCTCTGCCTTCGCCTCTTTCTTCAACTTCTCCTAATGCTCAAACCTAGCCTCTTCCTCTGCCTTCGCCTCTTTCTTCAACTTCTCCTAATGCTCAAACCTAGCCTCTTCCTCTGCCTTCGCCTCTTTCTTCAACTTCTCCTGATGCTTAAACCTAGCCTCTTCCTCTGCCTTCGCCTCTTTCTTCAACTTCTCCTAATACTCAAACCTAGCCTCTTCCTCTGCCTTCGCCTCTTTCTTCAACTTCTCCTAATGCTCAAACCTAGCCTCTTCCTCTGCCTTCGCCTCTTTCTTCAACTTCTCCTAATGCTCAAACCTAGCCTCTTCCTCTGCCTTCGCCTCGTTCTTCAACTTCTCCTAATGCTCAAACCTAGCCTCTTCCTCTGCCTTCGCCTCTTTCTTCAACTTCTCCTAATGCTCAAACCTAGCCTCTTCCTCTGCCTTCGCCTCTTTCTTCAACTTCTCCTAATGCTCAAACCTAGCCTCTTCCTCTGCCTTCGCCTCTTTTTTCAACTTCTCCTAATGCTCAAACCTAGCCTCTTCCTCTGCCTTCGCCTCTTTTTTCAACTTCTCCTAATGCTCAAACCTAGCCTCTTCCTCTGCCTTCGCCTCTTTCTTCAACTTCTCCTGATGCTCAAACCTAGCCTCTTCCTCTGCCTTCGCCTCTTCCCTATCTCTATCATATTCATCTTTCCGTTCCTTCACATATTTCTCTAACCTTTCCCCTTCCTAGCCCATAGCACGGCCATCACTAAATAAACTGTGACGTTACCTTTAACCTGGTTTCCATGGTCTAAATGCCTTACTGTGTTCAGCTAAATCAACTAATACTATTATTATTATTACTATGATATACTATACTATACAGACCTAAGATGTAAACTACAACTTAGAGTGTGTCGTCTGGCAAAGAAAGAGAAAACCTATCTGAGCAGTATCCAACGTCGGAGAGAAGAGACTCCTCACTCCAGGCCGATGTGTAGAAAGATAGCTGCTACAGGGACTTCCAACACACCAATACAGGAACGATGGCCTCTAACACCGGTATCAACGGTCAATCCCCACACACTTGTCTGTTGCCGGGAGTGAGAAGACACTCGTCACTCGGTCATAAGTGAAGCACAGAATTACATGAAAGAACAAATTAAATAAATGAATTTAAATCACAATCTTGAAATATCAACACATATAGTAAATATGATGGTGACTTTAAACTAATTAATGATTAATTTCACAATGTTTCAAGTCTCTGCTACTTTTGATGTGCATGTTAATAATTATGGGAAGTACACAAACAATTTTTTCCTTCAGCAAATTGTACACAATAACATCACATATAAATGATATATAGGGGTATTAGGCAGTATATTTTTATACGTTTATTCAATGCCTCAAACACATTTTGATATAATCCAACAGGTCTGTGAATAATATCTTCCATTCACTCTGACAATTGTGTCTATTGTCGCGTAGTTAAAACTTAATATAACATTTTTTTTTAAATTAAACAATTTTTTTTTTTCACATCGCCTTGCTGTTTCAAATGATGTGTAACCTTTTTTGGCCTACCGCCCCCTTTCCATATTTTTCCTTTTAAAAACTCCGCCAGCGTCCCCAATAAGAGCGTGAGAAGGCCGATTCGAAAAAAATATAATTTATGTATAAATTATTATGCATCCATAACACTTATCCCGCACGGGAGACGACCGCATGCCAAAGGCGATCCTCTTAGGCGAGCTTAGAGGAGGACGGCGTTACAGAGGCGCCCCCGTAAGCGCCATAAAGATCCACTCGGGCGCAATTTCGTCCTCACTGGCATAGAGGAAACTACCTGGCAGCAGATGGCCTCTGAAAGAGACAGTTGGGTTTGTTTGGTTATGTGAAAAACTGCACTCAGCCTGAATCTTCGGAATCGAAGACATTGCCATTATTATCATTATACAAAAATGATGTCAAATAATTTCCAGTGATTACACACAAAAATTAATCTCATTGTCATGACTATCTTTCAAATCCTAAGAATAGTCCCCTTTTAAATTATGAACTATTAGGGCCTACTGTCTTTAGGTTTAATTGTAAATTTAGTTTTGTTTTTAATATAAACATTATTATTGCTGAATTCACTGCAAAATGAATTAAGCAAAGCCTAGTATCTACTGCAGCCTGACAATGTTAGAAATTTTCGCTTTAAATTAGCCAATCGTACGCTCGGCAAAAAAAAAAAATAAAAAAAAAAATGCATTGTCAAAGACGAATGTATTTTCTAATAAAAATCTAAATTTTGAAATTATCCTTACCCCCTACCCAGACTGGGCCCCGCACAATCCGTTTCGCATTGGGCCCCGCAATTGTTAGGACCGGCCCAGTATATTGGTTTAGTCCTCTGAACCCTCCAAGATAAAAAGTGAGAACGAAGAAGAATAAAAAGAACCTCACACTTGAGGTCACAATTTTGAACCATTTATTTTGGAAACTTTGTCATTATTTGGTGGAGCTGAAATTGTTCACTTTAACTCGTGTTACAGAACATTTTATTACAATTACAGGAAAATCACATAATTAATTATTCAATTGATTGTTTGTTGTTTTTCTATTTAATATTTACCGTTAGAACTCAGTGTTCTGGGACTCACTTTATTATTGGCCTCCTTCAGTCGCAAAAAAAAAAAAAAGATTATGGTTCATCTCGAACACTTTTTCATCTGGCTGTGGAGCCCTATTTAGGAGAGACTCTCCCATCCACAAATATCGCAAGTTAAGGCGGATTTCGCTTTGGTGGTAGAGGAGCTGGCCATTTTCCTGGACTCAAGTAAACTAATAATTGTTGTTGTTTTTTTTTGTTATTACTGAGTATCAGTATCAAGACTTCTATATGCTGTCTACGTTTCATAGGCGTACACAACGGATGGGTGTTAGCCCGAGAGATCCTTATTTTTGTGATACCTCTTCTGTCCATAGTTTTCTGGACAGACTACAATAGGATGCACTGGCCTTGGCAATTCACAAGTCAATTTTATTATCTAGGATAAGATAAGATAATTTTTATTGGTCCAATCAAATGGACATTCAGTTTGACTACAATTTGACTACATCAGCGTAACTAGGCCTACTATAATAACAATATAGATGCAAATACGAACAACATTCTCACGTGAAACACATGGGGTACTGTGACATACACACTCACAACCAGCGCTTTATTAATAAGACTTCTATTTACTTCTCGATGACGACAGATGACCTTGTAACACTCTGACCGAAAGTGGGATAAAGGAGTTTTAAAATCTTTCTGTTTTAGTCCTAATGGAAAGGAGACGACTACTTCGTTCAGATCTGATGTAACAGTGGTTTAATGGGTGCAAGTTGTCTTAAAGAATCGTGTGTGTTTTGGAAAGACATATTTCATGAAAACTTTCTACAAGAGATGGTAGCTGTGATCGAGTGATACTGTCATAGACAGGACATACAGAGACAAGGCTTACATAGACAGGACATACAGAGACAAGGCTTACATAGAAAGGATATACATATACAGGACTTACATAGTCAAGACATACAGAAACAATGCTTACATAAAAGGACATACATAAACAAGACTTGCATAGACAGGACATACATAAACAAGGCTTACAGAAATAAGTCTTACATAAACAAGACTTAAAGAAATTAAGAGTTTTTTTTTTTATTTGTCCGCAGGGAAGTTTCTGACAAATCTTTGATTTAAAAAGATCTAGATCTAGACTAGAAGACTGTCGCTCCAACCTCGATCTGGGTAGGCCAAATGACGCGGTGAACTGCTGTCTTTATGAATGAACTCGTGTTGTATAGCCTCTAAACAAAATGAAACGTTTTATGCATGGTCAATTTCACAAAGTACTCTCTGCCCCTGTCACCTCGCGCATCGCTCAGCAGACGACGAGCAGAAAGAACACTCAACTTTCCAAAACAAGTGGCGGGAAACAAAGGTGTCTAGAAACCGAAAGGTGGAGCCTTTAGGCCTGTCAACTAGCTAAGCCCCACCCATCAACGAAACCCGTTTTCTTTTTTTTTTCATTAATACAAAAAAAATATTTTCTTTCAACATAAAAACTTTATAATTTGTACAAGTAAAAAAAATATGTGTGAATGTCAATTATTGCAAATTAATGTTAAAGAAAGTGATTAAGAACTGAACAAAATAATCTTTAATCTGGATTAATTAAATTTAGCGGACTTAGTTTAAGACAGGCAGGTAATAGCATTGTTTTCTTGTCTTTTTTATTTTACTAGATGTTAACTTTACATACATTTTAATGTGTATTAAAGAGAGAAAGAAAGAGAGAGAGAGAAAGAGAGAGAGAGAGAGAAAGAGAGAGAGACAGATATTGTTTAGTGTTTGTTTAGTCTGTTAAGGAACCCTCTAATTAAGAAAACTTAAAGAAACTGGAGCAGACGCAAACTAGAGCTTTGAGATTTTCTAGGATCTTGTTAGCTTGTTTATAGATGTTTGTCTCAAACAGATGCCCAAATGAGGTTTGTTCTTTTGCCAATGATTTTACCAGCAGCATTTAGGATTCTATAAAGTTTATTTTTATTTTTAATGCTCAGATTGTCATACCAGGTAGTGATATTGAAACTTAAAATATTGCAGATGTGAGCACAAATTGCATGTCGCCACAGTGCAGTACCATTTTGAAAAAAAAAGGGACATCTAAAGGGTCCCATATTTCAATTAGGTTATGGTCTTTTCAAGTCTATATACAGTAATGATTATACTGAGCTTGGGATTTTATCTATATAATGTTTAAAAATAACTTTGTGTTAAAACTGTGTAGGTTTGAATTACAAAGACATTAAGGGAATAAAAGAAATTCTAATGCCAATACATACGTTTAAACACATATATCAATGCAATCATTCTAACACGATTTTAGTAATGAGAACTAGAGTTAAAAGATAGCATTCCTTTCTTGTTGCTTGATGCGGATTAGGTCGGAACGAACCATGATGTGTCAAAGAACAGGGACTATTTTATATTATAGACAGGTTGTGGATCCACTTTTAGTACAGAAGACCTAGTTAGAACAAAACACATTTAGTGTGTGCATCAGAGGAAGTGTGGGAGTTTGGCGTTGGAAATAAAATTCTAACTACAGTTCGCAGGGAAATAAATCAACTAACACTAATACAGGCATGTCAGACTCATTAAGGTGTATGGGCCAATTAAAAAACTTACAATGACCTGAGGGGCCGCAGCAAAAAATCAGTTGCAAAATAGCCTACTACATTTATGTAGATTAGAAACAATACAATAAAATACAATAATTAATGACATACATGTCTCTTAGCTAAATTTGTAGCACTATTCGGTAATACAAAAATTACTATGATTATGCATTATTTTCTTTGTCCTGATGCTTGACATCTTTTCTGGGATACAAGTTTATTAATGTCATGTTGAAGTTTGTTTGCCACTGACACTTTCATCACTGATGACAAATTTTGATGAGATAATCTCGAATGGTGAGGTGTTTTGTAGATTTCATTATAGAAAAGAACTGTTTGTAAACGTAGCTAGAATTCTGGCTGCGAATTTCCGCAATTCAACATACCTTTCAGGCAAATAACTGTAAAATTTTGGCACAGCCAATTCTATATCTGACTACTATTCTATCAGCTCTAGTTGCACATTATCAGCAGCATTTTCAGAAGCAAATGAGAATGGAGAGACACGAACATTCTTGCTCGTTCGGAACGAAGTCACGAAAACGGTCATTGAAAGCATCTACTAACAATTTCAGGTGTAAGGCATATTGACCAAATGTGGCAGCCGTATTTAATCTTTTTAGTTCCTGACACGTTGAGAAGTGAACAAGGTTTTCTCTTCATATTTGATTTATCCACAGTCGTAATTTTGCTTGAAAGCCCTTCACATGATCACACGCAGTTGTGACAATTTTGTCTTTACTTTGAAGTTCCTAATTCATGCCTTGCAGGTGACCAGTGAGATCAACTGCAAATGCCAAATCCTGAACCCATTCGTAATTTTGGAAATGTTCAACAGGTTCACCTTTCATGTTCAGAAACAATACAATGTCCTCACGCAGTGCAAAACATATCTTCAATACTTTATGACAGGAGAGCCAGATAACTTCGTGTCCAATGTCAGTCAAAAACATTGAACATTGGCGATGTTTTAAGCCACGGGCACGACCGAAACCGGTCTTATGACATGTTGGAACTCTAATTGCTTTGTGCAGAATGCTTCTTGTTTAATGATGCACTGAAAATGAGCAAATTTATAATTAGCATCAGTCTCTCTTATTTTTGGCATTTCTAACCCCAATCATGGTTGGCACCCCATCCGTTGCTAGACTAGTTAACTTTACCAAAGATAAATTGTACTGCAATATGACCTCCTGTTATTTCTTAAAAACATCCTCATTTGTTATGGTGTTATGCATAGAACAGAGTTCAAGTAGTTCCTCGTGTATCTCAAATTCCTGTCACAGGCTACACCCGTTACATCAGTTGACTCACAGAGAGCCAATGAAATTATTCAAAATCAGCTATTTTGTTCCTTAAATGTTCACGTAAGCTGGCTGACATGTCATTTATTCTGTCTGCCACAGTGTTCCAAGTTAACGCTATTTCTTTTCACCTTTTCTGTATTGTTTGTAATTTACATAAAACTAGTTGGCTGTTTTGCAACTGATATTTGGCAGCGGCCCCTCAGGTCATAGTAAGTTTTTTATGTGGCCCATACACCTTAATGAGCTTGACATGACTGCTATAGATGTTTCCATAAACCTATACATTGACATAAATAACTAAATAAATAAAACTATAATTTAGTTACAGAAATGTTTTGCTAAATAAACAAATAATTGTTAACTTTAATGGCACTAGTATGATAAAAGCATTTCTAAAACAGTAAACCGAAAAAAAAGCCCACAAAAGAGGAAAGATGGCTCATAAAAGAGGCTCATAAAGCCCAAAAAAGAGGCCCAAGGATTCCTATGATGATAAAGCTAATATTGAATAGCGCAAATTCTGAGGTTTTCTTTAAAAAAAATTATTAAAAAAAGGCCACAAAAAGAGTCAAGAGGGCCCTTAAAAGACCTTAAAAGAAGCATCTAAAGCCCAAAAAAAGAGGCAAAGAAAAGAGACCCAAGGATTCCTACGATGATAAAGCTAAAATTGAATAGCGCAAATTCTGAGGTTTCCTATTTTAAAAAAAATCCGCAATGCCTGAAAAGGTGTTCCACGAACTACTGAAATAAATAACCGAAATAATAACCTGTAGGCCACCACGTCAATTAAGGAAAATAATAATAAGTAAAGTGTTCCGCCATATCTCAGAATGGGTGAAATATCCCGTTAATAAGGAAAAGTTGGGGACCACTGCTTTAGTCAGTGTTACCACTGAGGCACCACACATGATCTGCCAACTGTCTTCCTCTCGTTCGTTTGATTAAAGTAAAATCTTCAGTGACAATCCTGTCCACTCGTAGCGCAGCGTTACACTAAAGGCAAGAAAATGGATCCAGGAAAATTATGTTAATATTATTTTAAGATGTGCGATAATTAACATGGATGCAACAGTACGATCCTTATATTTTAATATCTGGTGCGGTAATCTGAATTCTTTGTTGTATGTACACTACTGTACAAGAAACATTTCGCTTTCTAGTCACGCATTTCATACATAAAAGTGTTGTCAGAGAGATGTAATAAAATAAACTCTGCTTATCACTATATCAGTTTATTTCATCACTCGTTGTATTTCATAGATATGTGAATTTTTGTAATAATTTCGTATAATTCGAAACATAAGTTTATCCCAAGTGACCCAACTTAATCCCAATCAGTTTGACTATCGGGACTCCACTGTCTTTTCCTACCCGCGCATTAATGCATATCATGCACATTATACGTATTGTCAGCGGCGTATCTAGGGTACCAGACACCCTAGACAGCAAGGCCTGTGGGGGTGCCAGAACCCCCATCTCCCAACAATGTATTTATGTACATCATTAAGCAATAGAAAAGATACATCTAATGTAAGCAAAAGTTAGCAAATGTAGCGATAGGAATATATGATATTTTATTTAGTGTTTCAATGCTACCTCATTGGCAAGGGGGTTCTCCGTTCCACCCGTCCTCCCCATCAGTAGCCCAGGGCGTGTACTTATTGTGAATCTATTGTACTCAAAAGAACAAAAGCTTTGTTTAAAACAGAAGATTACGTTCTCCTACTGGGTCTTGATGAGTACATTCTTATGACCTATGATCATGAAGATGATATTGGTAGTTGGTAGCTCCAAGTCTTTTTGCTAATATTTTTTCATTGACACCAACTTATTTGGCTAATATTTTTTCATTGACACCCACTTATTTGGCTTGTAATTTTTGGTTTGGCTCCACTATTTTTTGGCAAATATTTTTCCTTTGGCTCCAAGTCTTTTTGCTATAATTTTTTCTTTGACACCAACTCTTTTGGCTTGTAATTTTTGGTTTGGCTCAATGATTTTTCGGCAAATATTTTTCCTTTGCTATTTTCTTTGTCTCGTGACTTGAAACACAGACACTTGATGCTCCGGACTAAAAGGAACAATCATGAGTTATTTCCCCAGTCGTGGTGGTCGATTTCCCGTTCCTTGAGAGTATATCTTTGTATTTCATGTCAACGTCACCCGCTGCTCAGCTTAGTGTTTGGTATGACTAAAAGTAATGTACGTTTAGGAAACATTCCAGAAATTTTTCAAATCATATGAGGATTAAAATACTGTTACGAATCTCCCTATCCAGGCTCGTTGCAAATTGCACTAAACGACACCACCAACTTAAAGAACTTGACAACTCTGGGCTTCAAAATAACGTAATAGTTTAATGTCAATAAATAACAGCCAACACTGTACAATTGGCAGCACGTAACACAAGAGTGTACAAATATCTCTCCGCCGTATCAACTCTTGCACTGGTCTCTCTGTCTCGCCTAGGACTTGTACTGAGCCGTTGTAACGAACTGTAGATCGGGAAGTAGTAACTCACTGGTCTCTGATACCTTCGCTTTTTATATAGGGTCCCTGCTGGCCTTCTAGAACCGGACAGAACGTCGCTCGACCATTCTGGGTGGTCAGATGACTACATCCCTCGTGACGCTCCTGAGCTCTGTTCGCGACGTCGATCCTTCCCGAACCATCATGTTGACACTCGTCTCGGCCGACCGAGATACATTATTATTATTATAGCTTTTATATAGCACTACTTTCATGCTTATAGCATGCTCAGAGCGCTTTGGTCCAATCTCATGTGTGGACCATTTACCATTGGAGGGGGGGGGGAGGGGGGGTATCTAGGAGTTGGTTTTCCGTGCTGCCTTTAGGCTCGAACTCTGCTCGAGTCGGGTGTCGAACCTCGAGCCCCCTTCTAGGTAGCCAAGACAACCCAAGCTCAAGCGCTTAACCTCTCGATCACGCTTCCCATTGGTAGTGAAAATCTTTCAATTGCAATAGTAATTTATAAGTCAATCCGTGGTTACTATGGTTAGTGATTTGGTGTGACGTCCTTTGTTCACATGAACCACCTTTTGTCGTCTGCTTTTTTTCATGGTTAATCTGTCTTGATTATCTTATCTTATATTATACAGACGTTACTTCAAATAAGAAGATGATTACGTCCTACGCGACATGCATCTAGTCATGCATATTAACCAATGACCTAAATTCTGCTAAGTCACTGGTTTTCCTGGCTAACATAGGCAACCCATTCCATGCTCTAATAGCACTAGGGAAGAAGGAGCATTATGTAACCATGGACTGACTTATAAATTACTATTGCAATTGAAAGATAATCGCTTCAAATAAAATCATGATTATATTTTTTTTCGTCGTCCAGAGCACTAAAGGCTTTGCACTATAACAAATATAATATATATTAAAGCAGTTTAATAAATATGTAGATTTTGAGCCTTTTGTGTTTGGGACAGGAAGTATTATTATTATAGCTTTTATATAGAGCTACTTTCCTGCTTATAGCATGCTCAGAGCGCTTTTGGTCCAATCTCATTTGTGGACCTGTGGGGGTGTGGGGAGGGGGTATCTAGGAGTTGGTTGTCCAAGCTGCCTTTAGGCACAACTCAACACAACACAACTCTGCCTGAGTCGGGTGTCGAACCTCGAGCCCCCTTCTAGGTAGCCAAGCCAAGCCAAGTTCAAGCGCCTCTCGACCACGCTTCCCATGTTTCCATGTTTCGGATGTTCCTTCAGAGTTGAAGATAGTTTACTTCCTAGTCCAAACCTCCCGGAGGACCACGGGGGGATGGGAGAAGGCAGGGTTTGAACCCGAGACCATCGATAAATCCGAACGACAGTCCAGCGCGCAAATCGCAGCCTTCCACATCCACAGTCATTATCTTCAACTCTGAAGGAACACCCGAACATTTTTTTATATAGTGTGAATGTGTATTACAAAATATGTATTTTAAAAAGTTGCTTTAACATCAAATTAAAATGTTCTATACGTTGACCAGTAGTAAATATAAACACTTCTAAAGTCCATCCACTTTTTGAATAGTTTTTTTTTTTTTCAATACTGTGCTCTGTGCAGCTGCTCCGGTACGATGAATGTTGATTATATAGCGTTCGGCATGCTCTATTTCTGTTGATTCTAGTATATTACCTTATGCCAGGGGTTCTCAACCTGTAGGTCGCGACCCTTTTGGGGGGTTGCCTAAGACCCATATGAACAAATTATTTTTTCGGCTTAAAAGAAACATTGTAAAAACAAAATTACAGTGGTAGCTACTCTTTTTTTGCTATCATTGGCATTTACGGATAGATGATAAGACAAAAAATAGATCAGAATCCTTTCTAGCATGGTAATCGTCGCAGCAGTAACATTTGTAACAGTTTCAATTACTGTCCATCAAACGGCGCGGCGAAAAGTATCGTTGCGCTATTGCAAAAATCGTAAGTATTGCCTCTATGGCGAAAATCTACCCATGGTATAAAAAAGAGTACCCGTTTATTACCCAGTAATATGCCATCATGTTATTGTAGATTATATTCTTATAATGAAACCACCCATGAAAATAGATCTCTATAACATTAGAGACAACACATAGAGTTGGGGTCGCGGAAATAAAAAGGTTGAGAATCGCTGCCTTGTGTAAATTTAGCTTTAGACAAATACCAACCACAAGAACTTATTTAACTGAGACGTAGGTCTTCCAAAATGCCAAATATTTAACTCTTTCTCTCCGTAATTATTTACCACATTCAGGTGGAATCAACGTTGGTATCGTCTGTTAGGAGAGAAAGAGTTAAATACCACTGAGTGTTACCGTTTAATGTCCGTAAGAGCTGAGCCGAAGGCTCTTCGAGCTCCAAGTTTGAAAAAAAAACCTGCTTGGTCGTCCAGCCAGAACAGTAAAAAAAAAAAAAACCTGTGTGAACGCACAGTTCTGTTTGAGAGCGACCCGAGTCAATGCCTATATAAAGCATTGCTGTATCCAATGTCTTCGGCCCCCGACACATGGCCGAAGGCCTAGGAGCACTGGGAGCCTCCGTCATCTTCCTTCTTTGTACCAAGCTAACCGTGGAGGACTCGCCATTTATGGAACGGTCCTTTGAGGAACGGCGCATGGATGTGTGACAGTTTTTGTGAGGACTTTTTTACAACCCCGCCCGTGCAAGGGGTGGACTCTCGTCGACCCGTGGGCATCCCCACGGGAGTTATGTTTTGCCATTCATTTCGCCTAGCTATCTCCTCAAATAGCCGTTTCCACCCGGGTGCCACGATAAGGCAGAACAGCGAACCCGGGCTGAGTGTTACCTAAGTCCTCCGTAAACATAGTACGTCCTTACTCTATGAACTCTCTAGCATCATTTATTTGTCCGTTGATTTTGTCACCTAGCTAAATCGCGTTATATTTTTTAATCTATCTTTACGTCTTTTGGAAAATTCCGATTATGCTACTTCTAAGCACCAATTTTATATATATATATATATTTAGGTTAGAAAATGCAAAAACTATAAAATTGTTACATAATTTTTTTGCTTATATAGTACATAAAACACAAACTTAATATTTTTTACTTTTTCACCTAAATTCTAAGAGATTATTGATTTCATGTTTATAAAATAATCTTTGTGTACAATAGAATGTCCTTTTAAAAACCTTTAAAAATAAGCCCAAAGAAAAGAGACCTAAGTCCCAAGGATTCCTATGATGATAAAGCTAAAATTGAATAGCGCAAATTCTGAGGTTTCCTATTTTAAAAATAAATGTATTCATGTTCGGAGGTGACTTGTGAGTCTTCTTTAAATGGATTTGATGGATTGAAATAGTATGTCAAACTTGAAAAAGCTCCATCCACATTTTAATTTTTGCCAAGAAGAGAGTGAAAATGGGTTCAGCCGACCTGTTCATATTCAAATATAAAATACCGGGAAAACGGGTTTACCCAATTTGTTAAAAACGCTTCGTTATTTCATAGAGATACTTTTCGTCTATTTTTAGGGCCCTCCGGTTGCGGGAGGGACATTAAACATACCCTTCGGTCCTCGCCATGATCCAAGAAACGTTTATGCCAAGTTTTATCACAATTGGTCAAACGGTTTTGATTTTTACTCGGGACATACATACATAAATACGTACATACATGGGCGTAGCCAGGATTTTTTCCGGGGGAGGGGGTTTGGGGGGGATTTTTCTCTCCTCCCCCCCCCCCCCGCGATTTTTTTTTTATATGTATGTATGTGTGTGCGTGTGTATAATCTTTATTACATTCTGACCCATCATTCTTTCGGAAGACGCTTATTTTGCCCTAGAATAGGTTCTTCCTGGAGTTAGTGGGAAAATTGTAGACTCCCCGCGATTGCAAGCAAGGGGTCTGGGAAAGCGCTAGGAGCTCTTCCAGCGCGGAGCGGAGCCCCGCCGCCAAGCACTATTTCTGATATTGAAAGCCAACAAAATGCATATTCTGAGGTATCTAAAGTGCATTTTCCTGCTATTAAAAATTGTATTTTAAAAACCTAATGTGCTATTCTTACTGACTTAGATCCTTCCGCGCCGTTCGGCGCATTTGCCGTCAAGCTGTTTCCACAAAAATCTGTCACTGGTAATGTCTGAGTCCTCTTCCCACCTGCTCTGAGGACCTCCATGAATTTGTGGCGCCAAATTGTACTAGGATGTCATCGCAACTCTTGTTATGCCTAATTCATTTTGTCGGAGAACTTGTCCCGCAAACCTCTAGTTTGCTTTGGATTTTATTTCGAAAAGTGAAGTTTTATCGTCAAAATCATCTGTTGGGGGTTTTAAACTAAAAAATCTCTGGAGTTATTGTTTGTTTGTTTTTATTCAAAACTCCATTTAGCTACGGTCATAGAATTTAGTGAGTGTAGTTAGCTTTAGAATAATAGTGAAGATAGAGGTTATCTACCTCAAAACGCTCTGTAGGGGAATTTTAAACTCAAAACTTTAAAAAAAGCCATCTGTATGAAAGGGATTTAAACTAGAAACCCCCAATAGTCTTGGCTACGCTCAAATAATTTTAGTGTGTAGTTTGCTTTTTCTTTATATTGAAGAGGTATTTTTTAGCATCAAACCCCTCTGAAGGGGGGTTTAAACTCAAAACTCCTTTTGGCAACGCTCATAGCATTTTGAGTGCGTAATTAGCTTTTTTCTTACATTGAAGATGTATTTTTTTTAGCTTCAAACCCCGCTTGCGGAGGGTTTAAACTCAAAACCCTTTTGGCTACGCTCATAGATTTCTGAGTTTGTACTTTTCTATTTTTTTTTATATTGAAGAGGTATTTTTTAGCTTCAAACTCCACTGGAGGGGAGTTTAAACTTAAAACCCCGTTTGAAGACACTCATAACATGTTGAGTGTATAATTTGATAATTTACTTTGTTTCTAATATTGAAGAGGTATTTTTTACCTTCAAACCCCGTTGAAGGGGGGGGGGGTAAACTCAAAACTGAGTCAAAATCAATTTAGCTACGCTCATAACATTTTGAGTGCGTAATTTGCGTTTTTTTTTTTATACCAGGCATTGAAGAGGTATTTTTTAGCTTCAAACCCTACTGAAGAGGTGGTGGTTGGCTACGCTCATAGAATTTTGAGTGTGTAATTTTCTTTGTTTTTATATTGAAGAGGGGGTTTATTGTAAATTTTGGAGAGGGTTTAAAAATCAAAATCTTCCTTAACTGTGCTCTTGAAATTTGGGGCCTTGTCGTTTGCATTTTTTGTTTGTTTTGTGTTATAGAAGACGGGAATAGATGCACTGAGACAAACTACCTGGTTTTTGGTTCTTTCTTGAGTGTCTGATGTGACTATAGTTGATTCTGGAGCGTCACAGTTTGCCACAGTTCGTGCATGTGAGTGCAACTGTTTTAGGGCTATCTGATGTGCGACTTTCTTTCTCATTCTCAAGGGAAAGGTCGCGTTGCTTCTTTAGCTCTCGGCGACGTACGTACCAGTATGCACAGTCTGTCTCCAAGCTGTCCGATCTTTCACGATTCTTTCACGGATATGATAAAAGTAAAGTTCCCCTTTCAGACTTTGTGGTCTATAGGGCAGATGATGTCCTCTGTTTCTGTGACCTACAGTTAACGAGAGTGTCATGTGGCCAGTACAACGACCAACCGCTTTTACTTTTACCCAACTAATGTCAGGTACCCATTAGAGGTGGGTGGACTCAGAAGGGCCTAAAGATATTGATATGATACATGCCTATAGATAAGAAGATGACGCATATTATAAAACTGTCCTAACCCGGCTAGATATCTTATCTTATCTTATCTTATATGATATAATTTAGTTGTATGGTTTGCAAGACGTTCTCGTGATAAGCCCTAATGATGTTTTTTTTTGTTTTTATGTTTTTTTTAAAGTTTTCAACATAGGGATTCCATAATAAGCTTTAATTAGCTGTGCTTTGCAACCGGTAAAACTAATGTATGCATTTCTGATTTCAGATGGATGAAATTGAAACGGTCGAAGATAATGCCAAGACAAAGTGGCCAGGTTACTGTCAGACATTTATAGTGAAAGGTGGGTCAAAGGTCATCTCATTGTAAGAACATTCACGTGCATTCTCAAACTATGTCTTAACTCTCTAGAGCTAGCTACTTTCGTTCAATGATATTCCAATCATGAAATAACTAAACTTTGGGCAGGAAGAGCTCGTTAGACTTGGGGTGGGCCACCCAACCAGGAGTAGGTAAACTACAAATTCAAATAATTTGCTTCCGCTTCCATGCGGCTATAATAAAACATTGGAAAGTCTTCGGTAGTCAGCCCTGAGGTAAAATCAGGAGTCGGTGACCTTTAGGCAGCTAGGAGCTCACAGTGCTATACCCTGGCAGAACCTGCCATGCTGCTGTTTTCACACTGAATCGGCTATTTGCCGGTCGTTTGGATAGATCAGCTGGGTAAGTAGGGAAGAATAGCTGTGTGGGCGACATCGTTCCGACCATAGCTAATTCCCAAGGCTTTCACCTCATTTCCTACAAATAATAATAAACATAAAATCCTCCACTTTTATACAAGTAGCGGTTATGTATCGCATTGACATATGTTCCTGACGTCTTTTATGATTTACACAAGTCCAATGTGTATTTTTTCTTCAGTTAATTTGGTTCATAGCGGTGCAGACGATTTCATGAACCAATTGACAAAACATTGCAATGACGTAAGACAAGGTCCAAGAGTGAGGTGACAAGGTGAAGGACGGGCGCCATTTAAAAAGAAATCAAAATGCGAATTGTAATTTTAATATCAACTGCCCTAGTTGATTTATTTATTTCTAAATATACGATCAAATCACTTGTTATAGTACATTCAGTCCTATGTTTAACTAGATCTACTAAACTAACTCGAATTAAAATAATCTAGCTTCCAATTTAAAGTTCATTACACTTGTATTTCCAATTGTGTGGTATCACCTGGTCTCCCGTGAGCTGCGCTGAGGTGCTAAATAGCTATTCAGGATCATGCTCCGCTTGGCTTGCTAAGCGCAGCAGAAGTGGGAGACGCTCGCGCGCACAAAAAAAGCGAACGTGAAACGTCGTCGCAGTGAGACTAATTGACAGTCTCACTAGTGACACCATTTTAAGAGGCATACAAGGTAAACACAGCCGCTACTTAAGGATCGCGTGCATTTCTTCACGATCATATCGCACAATCAGTCCATTTCATTCCTTCATGCTTTAAAAAGATCGTCACGCGACGGCTGAGACTTCAAAAGGCAGCACAAATTTGCCACTTTCAATTGGCGCGTTTTCTGGGTGCAAACGGCTTGAAAAAAGAACGGCTCTAGCTAAGGGTTGTCAACAAATTAATTTAAGAAGTGTATTCAAGTATGTACATGTATATTGGTATCGGAATCATAAAGAGAGATTGAAAAGAAATTTGATTAGGTTTTTACGTTTGACACCTACAATTCAATTAAAGGGTCGTTTATAATAGGAAGGTTACGATTAAGCTAGGCCTAGCAGATTTGACTATATACATCAATGTATTGATTGTACCAAAATAGTGTAAACAGCTTTTGTAAAACACACATATGAAATCGTTGCCTTTCGCAATCCACGGTGGCTGAGCGGTAAAGCACTTGGCTTCCGAACCGATGTCCGGGGCTCGAATCCTGGTGAAGACTAGGACTTTCAACTTCGGGATTTTCCGGCGCTTCTGAGTCCACCCAGCTTTAATGGATATATGACATTAGTTAGGGAAAAGTAAAGGTGGTTGGCACGTTGTGCTGGCCAGCAACCGTATAGGCCACAGAAACAGATGACCTTTACATCATCTGCCCTTTAGACCACAAAGTCTGAAAGGGGAACTTTACTTTTTTTTCTTTATCCACTTCAGAGCAGCTCAATGGGAAAACATTATTGTAGTACAATAATTAAACAAAAATTGAGCTCCAGTTATGAGAATTTGCAGTCCTACTATGCTCATCTTCTGATTTTGTGAAATAGGAAATCGAAAACTCCTTTCAAGAATAGATCGGCCAGTAAATTACCTATATTCAAATAATAGACAATACACAAAATTCTACATAGTCAAGTAACACAGGTGAATAAAATTTCTTGCTACGAGGTTCGCATTTTTTAATTAATTGAATTTTGTCTTAATGTCTTTTCTTAAAAGCGAACTCACTTGAGAAATAATTTACTTCATTACACAAACTGATCACCATAACTCCTGAGCAATGTCGAAAGTAAATATACTATAAATAAAAGCTTGTGTATACTGCTAATTTTTCACGTGCCTCTGGTCCAACTTCTTTTGTGAAAATATGTGCTAAGAAGAAATGTCTGCAAGAACGTTTCCCTGCTGGGTATAGGCGCTCAGCGAATACATTCATCTCGAGTCAATTCTCCAAAAAAAAAAAATCCCTAGTCTACACCGGGGATTCGAACTCAAGCCCCTCTCAATTAGGCAGCTTCCCATGCCATATCTTCCATCACACAGAACAGAAACGAAACCGTTCACAACCAAACACCTTTAGAAATGAACTATTTATCCCCTCTCATCTAGAGCCCAATGGTAACATCAAAGAACTGGTCTTCCCTAAAGCGTTAGACTTGGACCGGCCGAAGAGGGAAAGGACTACATTTTCTAATAGGCAGCTTCAGCACCTCGAGGAAGAGTTTAACAGCAACCAGTACATTGTAGGGAAAGACAGAACACGATTAGCCAAATCTTTAGGTCTCTCGGAAACACAGGTAAGCACTTAAAATAACTTGTATGCCTAATGATAATATAGATGTAGCAACCTTTATCTGATATCTCAATACCTATTAAACGAAACCAATTAATAAGCATATTGCACAATGATCCTATCACTTGTCTAGGCCAGTTGGCAAAGGGGGGAGGGAAGAAAGGGGTATCGTTGTGAATGTGTACATGATCGTTTTTTAAATGCATAAAAAAAAGTTTCACTACGGGTTCAGAAGACTCAAGCGGACTAATTAAACTTATACTGCCACATCTGTCTAGTAATCAACTAATTGTTGTTTTTTTAGTTGAGTCTTGTGTTGTCAGGTAAAAGAAATACTTGTGCAAAATTTCAGCTTAATCCGAAATTGGGTGTAGGAGAAATAACGCGTACAAGCTTCTAGTCAGACAGAGTGAGTTGATATAAGGTTTGTAAAAAATATGCCTACGTTTTCTACGACAAAACGCATTTAATGTTCTTCGTTTCCAGTGGCGTAGCTAGGGTGTGTGGGGGGAGAAGAATTTGAAAATCCCACGGGCTCCTACTTGTGAGTTTTTTTATATTAAAAATTAAATGTTACACAAGATGCCGGGTCCCAAGGAGGTCAAGCCCCCTGACCCCAAAATGATGAAAGATTCCTAGCTACGCCCCTGTTAGTTTTATTGACCATGGGGCAGTTGGGATGCACTGGGCTTTCTAAAGACCTTTTGTTTTGCCAGCTTTACTGTGTGTGCATTTACGAATGATGTTTAACATTGTTCCTCTTATAGTTACAAAGATTGATCTAGTTTTGGTTTTCTCTTTTGTAGGTCAAAGTTTGGTTTCAGAATCGTCGAACGAAGCTGAAGAAAGACAACGAGCGAAAGGACAGTCTGAACGATCCCCAGGCCGAGAGCAAGGCAGCCCAGAACGTCCTCAAATTATTATCCTTCCGAACCAACGCTGCGTACCCCAACTTTCATAACCGGCTATCGCACCCGCCGTCCATCTTAGAGGCCGTTTTATCTCCCCCGAGAAGAGAAACTTCAACGCCTGAGCTTAGATGTCAAGGAGCTCAAGGATTGGACGAGTCCTTCACTGCCAGCAGTTTGGGAGATGATAACTCTATTGAGGTCAGCGCAGATGGAAACGTTATGCCGTCGAAGTATGCGGTACACTTCCCTCTATCAGCCACTGGCGTAAGCTCTGCAGTAACAGACCCTGCAGTGACAATGCAATCCAACTACAACTCAGTAGTGGCCATAAACTGTGGACTGAGTCAAGCAAGGAACTATGACCACTTCGGTGTTTCGACGGCTACATCGTTTTGTCCCAGAGAGTTCGATCCTTCAGAGCGTGATGGTTCTATTATTGGACATCAACAAGAGGTGAGTATGTCACTCGTGTGTCCGTCATTTGTACCATGTCTTTAAATTACTTACATCGACTTAACCCTCGTGGCATCGTGTAGTTCCGGGATATCAGACGTTAACTGGGGAAAGTCTGCTAGTCGTAATCCTGAACTCAGGACTTATTAGTTAACATTTGGCCTAGATTTAGAAATCAGGCAATTTACTTCGTCTGCCCACATGAACCGAGTCAGAAACCCCATTGACAACGAAAAACATGCTGAGAATTACTCCCTTAGAGCACGTGAGAGGAAGCGAACAGTGAGTCTTAAGGTTGCCTTATCCCCGTACAAGGACAACCCATGTGTCGGCCATGAACCAGTACTCTCTCTATCTAAACCTTGTCCCAATCGTCCCTCGTGCAGAACTCTGCATTCGTAAAGAATGTGTTCTATTGTCCCACATGAACCACTAGTTATCATAAATTAATTTCACTTTCTACAAAGTTTACTTATATCAACTCACTATTTCTGTCCGTCTGTCTGTCTGGTAAAAAAAAAATTTAACACGTTATTTCTCCCACACCCATTCTTGGATCAAGCTGAAACTCTCCACTGTTTATTTATTGTACCTAATAAAATATTAATCAATTTAAAAATTAACCAATCAGTCTATTGATTACTGGTAATTTTGTTTGATATTGAAAAAGAGGAAAAAAAAATACATTTCTAAGATATATTTGTAAATATGGAGTTATTTCCTTATATAAGCCTTGTTAATTTTTAAGTATTATTATTTATTTTTTTTTCTTGTCTTTTTTTTTTAATTACCCCATTCGTGCAGCATAAATAATCGTTATATGTTTATAACGCGCTTTTTTTTTTTTTTTGAAAAAAAAAATAGGTGCCGGTACTCAGTGATGGATTGCCTAATTTTGAACTACTAATAAATTAATAATCAACGTTAAAATACATGAAAAGAAATATTTTCCCCACATTGAAAAAGGTGCCGGTACAGCGTACTGGTGCGTACAGTCACAAAAAAAGCAAAGCACTGAATATATATATATATATATATGGTCTTTTTTCTGTTTCTGTTTTTGGGGATAAATATAAGTAAGAAGCACTTAATTTCAGCGATGTTTTGTTTTTATTTTTGTTTGTGTTTTTGTGTTAGATTTTTAAAGCAATCATTTTTGTTTCTAAATAGATGCTTACTTTCAACGCTCTGACCAACGACCCCAGACACTCCGCGAAGACTATGCCTCTCGGCTATCCAGGTAATGTCCCGGCTTACTACAGACATACTGAAGCCGCAATGCCTCAGTTTGCCAACTTGCCATGTTGGCTTGACGATTACCAGAGAATGAATGTATTGAAACATTCTAAGATGGATTGGCACCAGAACCGCCAGAACGTCTCTCATCCAGGAGCGCCACCTGTCTTGCACGTGCCTCGAGGTATTCGCCCACAACATCATCCCTTTGACGTCTATGCAAACATGTACACGTCTGGACAAAACGTGCAACAGCCACCACTTCCGGCGGGTCTGGTCTGGAGATACATCCATCCTGCCCAAACGAAAAAGGGGAATTTCCAAACTTTCCCCAACCATCTAGACGGCAGATGACCTTTGACACAGTTCGTTGACACACTGTAAGAAACTATTTCTTGTTAAATTATTCTTTATGCCGTTCACCTATGTTGAAACAAATGACGGTGGACTCTACCTGTTTTCGTATTGAACATAAATGTTATACAACGAGATACATTGTCGTTAATTATATTAAACACATAGTTCTTATGCTACTTTCTGATCAAGTGGAGGACTGGCTAAATAGGCATTCGGGCAAACGCCCGGTGGGCCGGTACCCAAATGGCCGGAAGGAGCACCGAAAATAGTTAAAGATTTTATAATATTCTCTTATAAAAAGTCCAACTTTCACAGACTCTACACATCACAAATCTAAGACATTTTCCGAAATCTGTAGACAGCGCTACTAGTAGGCTTCATCCTATACAGATATAGAGTTCACTCTATGCATGCAAATCGATACATTATCAAAATTTACATGATGATTTTGAGGACAGGTAGACTTAGAATTGGATGCCCATCATATGATATTGAAATTGTGGGCCGGATTGTATAGAAATGCCCGGGCCGATTTTGACAACCAGTCCGCACCTGATCATGACTAACAAAATCAGCTGTCATACTAGGTAACTACAAAAAGCCCCTAAAGGACATTACTCCTAGATACTGAGTAGCATAACCTTTCTAATACACATACTAGAAAATTAGTAGAAAAATATATGAGGTTGATTTCATCTATTAGATCTGTTTACTGTATGAATTTACTGCATTGTTTTTTACCCCATTGTTTTACTGCACAGTAGTGAATGGCTTTCTATTATTATTATAACACGATGTTTTTCTGCGTGTATTTTAATATATTGGAAACAAAAATTAAATAAATTGAAAATGATTTTTTTTTTTTTTTTTTAACCTAACAGTTATGTTGATGAAATTTTAGATATAAATTTTTATTTTTAATTTTGTGAACTGAATTTATTGTAAATGTATATGTTGTTGAATGTTGTAGTTTCATGCATTTTATGTTGTTGTATGTTATTGTCGTTAACTGTAGTTATGCAGCATTGTATTTGAAAATACCAACTATAAGGTAAACACAGAAACATGATATAAACAAAATATTTTTGAAAACTTATAAGTTATAAGGCCAGACTTTAATTTCTTTTGATAGACAAACATGTCTAAATATATTTTGATGTTTAGATAGATATATTCATGTCTAGATCTAACAGAATCATCTGTCCGACGTTTCGGCGGGCCAAATGAACCCACCTCTCGGGCCGGATCTGGCCCGCGGGACTTATTTTGGGCATCACAGACCTATGAAGTTTAATTATTGGCCCGGCTCATACTTACTGGGTTAAAAGCGGGAAAGGCTTAAACAAACCTCTATATCTCTGAGTTTAGAAAGGACAACTTACAATCTAAAGCTACACCGAACAAATTGACCAGTACAATAGCTTAATAAGAATTGAAAACACTTGGGACGTAGGTGGCCATTGATAGAGCAATGAGGGAAAAACGCTTCGTGTGTCAGAGCAGCTGTGAAGGCGAACTTGAAATACAAGGGAGACCACTTAGTAGTCAAGTTCTCGCGAATGCAGCGCTACACGGTTAAGAAGGAAGAGCGCCCTAAGAACAAGGGACTAACAATCGGGGATGTTAATTGCGGACACCAGGCGCCCCCCCCCACACCTTGCCATCCAACTCCCTCACAAAATCCAAATGCACTTGTGCCAGTCCGCTGCAAAGAGACGGACAATTAAAGTCCTGGACACAGGGGTCACTCTGGACGATCCCTATTTTAAATCTTAACTGCTTCTGTGTGTCAGAGAAATCTTGTGTGGATTAAACTGACAATTAGCCACTGACCGCCTCGGCACTAACACTGGACACTGGCCATCAAGTGGAACTGTGAAAGATGTGCACAGCATCAGTTCGACTCCCCGGGACGACCATTGTTGTTAATAATGTGGTTGTTATTTGCTAAATATTTGTTATTGTTATTATTCAAAGCGTTTTAATGTTTGAAATGGTCAATTGGTTAACTCCTGACTGACTTACCGTATGTAGTACGTTTAAATGCAGGTGAAAACCTCGTAACTGTATTTTCTTTATTAAAGTCTGACTTATTCACACAGATCTAAAATAGTCTTAGTAACGTTAAAGTGGTTGGTCGTTGTGCTGCTTGCTCAGAACCCTCGTAGCCAGTTTACTGATAAAAAGTTAATATTATCTGCTCCGTAAATAGCTAGACCTCGGGCAACATTACTTTTGTACTAAATGTTTGTAGCATTTTCTTTTGAGTTCTAAAGGTCCTCCAAGAGAAAGAGACAGCAAGAAAGATAGAGAAAGAGAGATAGAAAGAGAGAATACGGGAGAAATAAGGAGAACTAGAGTTTGAGAAAGTGAGAGAAACAGGTCTGAAGAATTCAAGAGAAAAAAATGTTTTTTCAATATTCCCGTACATTCGAATAAGAACAAAGCAAAAAATGAAACAAAAACAAGCATTAAAAAAAAAAAAGCAAAGCTTATATTGCGTGAAGAGATAGCACCGTTCAATCGCTACCCTATTTCTCATACTGCATATTGCTATATATATATAACACAATTAATGAATTACGACTAGTTGATTAAATACTTAGTTAATCTTTTACTAATTCATGTGTTGTCATCGACAATGAAGGGCAAAATTTCAACTTGAAACGAGAAAAGGAATTAGGAGTAAAAAGAGAAAAAAATAGGCCTATCCAGACAGACAGACAGACAGAATAAATATAAGCTTTGTAAAAAAAAAAAAAACAACCTCGGTATTATTTCTCCACCAAATCCGAAAGATGGCTAAAGGTGAAAGGTCAGACACTGAGTCTAAAAGGCCTGATTCATTGTATGTCACAGTTAGGTTTTTTTTTTAAAACTCTTTCCCCCTTTAAAACATGGTCTCGTCCGGCCATAAAATGACGAGATTTGTGCCAATGGGGTGTCCTGCTGTGACAAGTATATGTGACAACTTTGTGCCATGCTGTTCAGTCAAGTTCTACACGTGTCAAGCCACCACCCCTCAACTCCCCTTTACGGTTGGTCAGTTCCTCTCGTCTGCTGACAGAAACGTTTCACTGGAAACTTCAACCTAAATAATTTGAGCAATTCTAGAAAGAAAAAAAAGTACTTGCATATGAATTGTA